>DWDU01002455.1:0-12722 GCA_018245575.1 Jemadia suekentonmiller
GTTTATATATCATAAGCAAATATTTAACAAACTTAATGTTACGCCTGTAATCCTGGAAGAGGTAGGCAGAGGAATGTAGTACACTCCTACGTTTCACCAGTTACGTTTACGTTCCAATATGAAATATGGAAATGAATATGGAATATGAAATAGGCGAGTCTATTGCCATACACTGGCACGTTTCAAGAACCCGAGTCACAGCTAGAAAATCTTAATTTGTAAAAATTTAGAAGTGACCGACCCAGGATTTGAACCCAGGTCCTCCCGATTGGCAGTCGCGCTTGTAACTAACACAACCAAAGATAGAGTATATGGATGTTATTCGTAGTAATCAATAATAAACTTAACATTTAGATCACCATAATTTATGTTCAATAATAGTAAGTTATAATTGAGGCTTACGTACAATATCTTTTGCTGTCTCTTACCCGTTTTATGCAACAAAATGACATAATTATGTTACCGTGTTAGCCTACTTCAATTTACAAATAACACACAAGAAATCTCTAAGACTTACATATAAAAAAAAATCCAGTCCGACTAGTCAAACTTTCGAATGTCAAAATATTTTTTAAATAGGTCAGTCGGTATCTCGGTATTTTTTCCTGCATTTGCATAATGCCTGAATGTGTATTAAGTATTAATATTTATTAAACTACTTTTTTTCTGGACTAAGAACCAGGGTAGAGCTTCATTTATATCCATGTGTTGCGTTTTGTTGCATACAATTATATAGGTACAACGTTGATTCAGATATTTCAAGTACTATTAAACGAGAACTTATAATTTTATTTGTATTTAAGATATATTGGCGAATATAATCTACGTTTTGGAGCTTAGCATCACTGCTTCTTGTATTGGCGCGTTTGTACTAGAACTCTAGAACATCATTTGTAGATTACGTTGCCTGTCATTTTTTATATTGTAGTAGCAAATGAGCAGTCAGAAGAGGCTTCTATACCCTATGTACTTCTGATTCTAAATCTAACTTGTAGTCATATTTTGTTTATTCAAATAAGTTAAGATTATACAAGTCTTTATAAGATATTTAGCTGGTTATTGCAACTTATACACTGTATCCAACTATATTAGAAAAGCTCTATTGATAATCAGTTATTGAAGTATAGTATGCCTTATGACTATACTAGAAGACCTTATTTCTTCATATATCTGCTGAGTATATCCTTCAAACTTCAACATAACTTCAATACTGCTGTTTGATTGTGCAATAAACATAATCATACTATGCACTTTGAATTCTGAATATGTGGTTTTAGTGTGTGTGTGCAGTGTAATTGGATATGTGGTAGTTTAGGGCTAAGTAATATGTAATGTAACATCATAGTCATATTATGTTTTATTATTTAAGGTTTCGATGTGTCTTTAATATGTTTCAGTTCAATGATGGAGAATGTATAAGAGAAAATGTCTAAAATTAATAATAAACCCAATGGTGATATGCAAAGTAAGAGAAATGTTGCAAGTAGACATTTCCCTTGCAGTTATTGTGAAAAGGTAATGATTTTTCTTTTGTGCTCAACATAGTTCAATCAGCACTCATAGGGTAATCAATTTATCTTTATAATTACCCCTATTTTGGTAACTAATTTCCAGCAGTTTCACATACAAAAGGAGTATGACGAAAGCATATAAAAAAAATCTAAATTAGAACACTGTTCCAAATGATATGTTTTTTTAACAGACATTCACAGAGAGAGCTGGTAGAGACCATCACATGCAACTGCACTCGTCCGCCAGGCCGTTCTCCTGTGATCTTTGCTCTCATACTTGCAAGACAAAGAAATACCTGGCTAAGCATGTTCAGGTCTGTATTATCCATCCATATCTACGGACAACTGGCTGCCAGATAGTGTAGTTTCTATTATTTTTATTCATTTGTGACACCAGTAACAGTTACAACGCCAGTTTGCCTCAGGGCGAATTTGTATTGCACTAAATGAATGATTTTAGTTTTTAAGCTCAGTCTGTATGTCTGTGAACTTGTCTGTATGTTGTGTGTGCCCATTATGCATACGAGTTTGAGAATTCTATAAATAATAATAATATTTTGGTACAAGTCACAGGTGACATTTGATTTCAAAACCACACAGAGCCTGTGCTAAGATTATCTATCAGGTGACTGATAAAAATATACATCTTATCTCACAAATATCTTTTATGAGGTCCAATCATACCCATAACTCCAGCACTGCTGTCAGTGTCACCAACCAGTCGGCAACAGGATAGTCTTGTGTGGAATTAATACTACCATTTAATGTTTGGTTGACAGGTGGTTCACAAGCCACCGTCGAAGTTCCAGTGTGATTATTGTGGGAAAAAGTTCCATTACAAATGCATTTTGGATAAACACATTGTTGTACACACAAGTAAGTGATCAAGTGTTTTTAGTGCTGAATAGGTGGTGTTTAGAAATTGATCTGGGAAGGTAAATGAGGGCCCACTGTATCACTGTCTGTTGATGCCAGACTTTAGTGTTTCCTTGCTTTGGAGTAGTTTTTGAGCATAACACCTGGCATTTCTCTAGTTGAATAGCAGTTTAGAATTCCTAATGTAACCTAATGAACACCATGAAGTTTGTGTTGAATCTCTCACAGATACCTTTAGATGTTTACTTTTAAGGTGAGTGTCCTGACGGAATATAATTGTGATTAATTTGTACTTGTATATTTCAGATTCCAAACCCTACAAATGTAAAGAATGTGGAAAGGGATTTAATTCCCAATATTCCCTGTCGGGACATGCTTTGATACACAAAAGTAAGTATTACATTTGGTTTATATATCTGAAGCAAAGGTACATTGTTTGGAAACCTTGGAGCCTGCCTGTAGGCATCCTGTAACAAGTGGAGGGATCTTATTATGTAAGAAACTCAGAAATCTTTTTGTCTCCCCTAAATAATTGTGCATTGCAAATTTTCAATTCAAACCATAAAAATTCGAACTCTGTACATAGACATTTATTACAACAATCACTCTTCACTATTGCCTACTACTTTATTTTTCCCCTCAGGTAAATAAAAACACCAATAAAATATACCAATTTCAAACTTGACTCTACTAGCTTGTAACTTATGATTAATTATATACAAGTAAATTAATATATATAACATAGACGTATATATAACTGAGTTACAGATAAACTTATAATACAACCACCCTAGGTAGATACTCAGCATATGTCGTTTCATCAACACAATCAGCCGGCTTAACACACTGGCCGGAGTCTTCAACAAATCTGGAACAAGTTAAATACGTAGAGACTTGCACACTAGATCTCTTGTAACTCCTCTAGAATGATCCTGGATCTTTCTGCGAGATCCTTGCAAAATCTTTTGAGGTGCTAAAACAATGTTGTCATTGCTATGTGGGTAGGGTATAGATAGTGATACCTCAAGTAAAATCTAGACTGAAATTGCATATGTACCGTCATGGAGATTTATCGGAAGCGTTTGATACGTACCCAGATTTGCAGAAACACCCTGGTAGCGATATGGTCAGGCAGCGTTTCGGTTTTATCGATATAATGTCATTGCTCTCGTGTTTCTTATGCGAATCTATAGCCTGTCGCAAATATTTGAGCAGTTTGTTCACGTCGAATATACTGTTGCGTAGATCTGTATTCTTGCCGAGAATCTTCTCTAGGAGAACCTGAATATTTATGAATATTTGTAATTACTATTCTCACCAGTGTTGATCACGATTTTCTGTTAGACGCCTATCGAAATTGATTTATGAAATACACAATATTGTGGTACAGTAAAATTCCAAGCATACGTATTGTCACGCCTATATCCTATCGTGGTAGGCAGATATTAAGGATTTCTAATTGCTATGATCTTGGCAGAGTTCTTTCACCTCCTCTGCATTCATTAAAGTCGTCATGCATTCTTCTCTATTGAAAGAACTTGATCTGCCCTTCTTCTAAGATATCTTCGGTTTGATCCAAGTTACATACTTGGAGGTATAGGTCTAACTTTCTGACTATACATTTTACACTCGCCTTATAAATCTATTTCTTTAATCTGCTGTAATTCATTCTCTCTACAACACCAAACCATCTAAGCGTATTTTTAAAATAGCAGATATTGCATAATATGAAATATTACTAAATCTACTAAACCCAGGCATCGATAGCTGGGCACACTATGTAAATCTCTATCTTTTTGTTTGCTTCGAGTTACGGGTCACCTGATGACATTACCAAGACCATAGGAGACGAAAATACATAGTACCTACATGTATTGACAATTTTGAAGGTGATCTCTTTTAAGGTTATATTGAAATGTCTGTTATGCTGTGGAATTATTAATGAGTTGATTCGATGGATGAGACAACGTAAGCCGTAACTCACCTCAGTCATATCCTCGGTGAATTTATATTTCAAATTGCCATACTTGTTCAACATGTTTGTCATTATGAACAGAAAGCTGCCATCGTAGTTCGCTTTCCTCGCGCACTTCATCAATACCTCCATCATGCTTCGTCTCCTCACCTGCGCGCATCTACCTTTGAAAGTTTTCTCCCCCAATCGCGCCAGTTTTAGAACGTCCTTGTGGAATTGCCTGTCGTCTATACTGCTGTTGGATGTTTTGTCATCATTAGTTATTCGCTCGCTGTGTATGTATTTTTTTGTCTTGTAATCATTGTGTCTTATATCGTTCTCGTTCATCTCATCGTTGCCGTCTATTTTGTTTAACGTAGCCAGTGATAGTTGCGAAAGTTTTATATTTCTCTCGGTGGTCGATTTCCCTTCTGGCTGTTCGTGTATTATATTTTCGAAATCCATTAATTTTAATCTGTGAAATGAAATGTGAAATAGTTTGCTGTTTTGACTTGTTCAGGTATGTATGAAATGTTTAATAATTTATGAATCCTTTCATCGTTCCACTGTTGGGTGATACGAGTCCCCTCTAAGAGTGATGGAAAACTATTCTGTCTATTTAATATCTATGTAAACCTTTCCTTACTTTTAAAGAGGTTAACCGATCGGGATGCGGATAGTAAATATTCAAAAAATGTTTCTTTTAAAGGCTTGAACGGTACGATCGATTCAGTCCAGAAATGAATTAACTCTTAAGCACAATGAACCGTTGAACTCAGGACTCCCGAAGTCGAAGGCTGAAAATGGCTGAAATGCTAAACATTATTACGAATAGACCACCTCGGTTGCTCGTAGGTTGTGTGGTTGCGAACCTGCTGCCGACCGTGACGGTTCCTGAGTTGGAAGACCTGTTCGGTTACTATTGGACTATTTTGACTTGAAAGTTGTAGCTGTGGCTCACCACTTATTGCCGTTGCTATTTCCTGGGACCTAAACATAACTAGTGGAACGTGGAAATGTGCTATACTGATCTGTCTATCTCTTGGGAAATTACAGGCGTGATGTTAAGTTTGCTACTTCCGAGGTTTGTATGTGATGTTAAGTTTGCTACTTCCGAGGGTTGATAGTCGTCTCTTGTGTGCCCGTGGACACATCCACAACGTTTTCACTCGTGGCGGACGGGGCTGCAGGCAAGCTATATACATTCGCTTACTTTTCTATTGCACTGATAATGTTCTGACAGACAACTGGACAGGTGAAGCTAGAGAACACCCAGGGCGACGCGTTCGTGTCCTGGCAGTACACTCTGGCATCTGTAAATATGAAAATTCTCATCGGTGAATATCACCTACTGCATTACTGCATTTTCAATACAACGTCCTATATGCGCATGTGTTACATGCAGGTACTGCACTTAAATTAAATGTATCAGGGCCATGGCCCTTTTCAAGACCGTAAAGACCTATTTTAAAGATAATAGTTTTTTAAAAGACGATAGGCTTTTTTAAAAAAGCCCATTAAAAGACCGTCGCTTTTTTAAATCCATAGCCTTTTTTAAAAGCTATAGGTTTTTTCTTAAGGCTATAGATTTTTTAAATAAATATGGATCTTTAAAAACATAGCCTGTTTTTGAATCTAATCTTCACTCTGCCTGTGTAGTGGGTGATGTAGCATCTCACACACGTACCCAGCTGGCCGCTAATAGAAAACGTTTCGTAAGAAAACTCACCGCTCAAGTACAGTTCCATTATGGCTATCAAACATATATAAGAGAACATTGTATTAAAGAACGTTGAACTGTGTGTGATGGACAACACAATACATAAAATATGTACTTTGTAAGGTTTCCAGGTATATACGGCTCGAGACGCAACGGAACTCTTACGAATGAACTTCTCTGTTTGTCTGTCTGTAGATGTTGTGTAGGTTGGATAATGTGTTGGATTTGGGTTTTTGGAAATAATGAATCCTGGTCGTATTTTCAATTCGTATTGGTGAACTTTTTGGCCACTTCACGTGTGTATGACATGTCCGATGACAGATAAAAACTCCTGTATGTAAACTGGATAAATGTTGAACTTGGATTTCGGCACACACCACGTCTTACTCGTAGGTATATCTAGTTCGTACATGTCTTCACGCCAGGTCCCTCACGGGGCAGGCAGCGGACACCGAGTGCCAAATATCTCTATCCTTCCACACCTGCCGCGCTTCATCTACGATTCATCACTCCCTTCATAAACTTCATCTAGTTCACGTTGCTGTTAATACCTATATATTTTATTTATTTTATTTTTATTTTTATTTTAATGGTTCACAAAACTGGACTTAACACTAATGAACACCTAATTATAAACATGTCTAAACAAATGGTAATTATGTGTAGTCCTTCTAGAAGTGAACACTTCATACGTTAAAAAATTAAATTATTTATACTTCTTACTTAATACACAAATTATGTAATAAAAAATAATGTAATAATAATGAAAGCGGATTAAATGTAACTCTATTTATGTATTTCGCGCAAAGCTGCAGTATATTCCAGAGTTCACAATTAAGGTTAATTAGGCGTTCACAATGAGTGTAGTTTGTGATTGTAACACGGCACTGTGTATATTTTATTGATCGTATAACTTGTACTTGTCATGTCGCCATTCGTCATCTCGAGGCAGCGCGTTCGCTAAATCCTATGAACTTTCACTTTGAGCGTCTCATTTATCATTCGGTCACGTGTCGTTGACTCGGTCGCCGTTCAGCCAACCATAAACCTTTCTAAGGTCCATGGTTTGGACCTGGATTTGTTTCCAGATTGAGAAGAAATTTGAGTATGATCTTGTTTAACTGACATATCAAACAAGGATATTTAGTTATGAGAAGTTGTTGAAGCCCATGACCTGCCGCACTGACCAATATATTTGGGAGAGTCATAAATGATGTATGCACTGAGGATTCTGATATACTCTATCAGCGAGATCATCGCCAGACTCAAATTCTGCCGCGCACCTCTCAACAAACATTCATTTGAACATTAAACATCGCGAGGACTTCTTATAAATTATTCATAATAAGCAAACGCATTCGTCAAAGATTTAATAGTTCTTATTTCCTAGAAGTATTCCCTAGAAGTATTTCCTAGAAGTATTCCCTAGAAGTATACTAGCTGTAAGTGGTGGTATCGCGGATGTCAAGACCTCGCGTGGTCTCCCTCAGGCTTGAAGCCGTACAAGTGCACGTACTGCGAGTACGCGTGCCGCGACAGCTCCACCCTGCGCAAGCACCACGAGCGGCACCGGGGAGTCGTCAAAACGCACGACTGTCTCATGTGTGACAAACGGTAAGACTTGTGTACGTGTAGCATGTTTAATATAAATGTCACCAACTCACACCGCTCACGGGCATTGGAAGATTCTGTTTTTGTATGTGTACATATGTGTAGTTAATTAGTGGGGAGAGAAATTTCCTAGATATAATTTATATGGCAAAACAACGTTTGCCGGGTGAGCTAGTGTTAACTCTAATATTGCCTTATCATCTAACCGACACTCCATTGAGAACAGGGAGGGCGGGGAAATGACTGTAGCGCACATATTAGATCTTATTGGGAAGTATATATTTGAATTCCAGTTCACTTATTTTGAAAATAATTATAGATCTGTAATTATAGTGTACACACCATATCCTGCCAAGCTGACGTACAATTATTTATAACTAGCTGATCAAACGTTGTTCTGGCATAAATATTATTTCTTGTGAATATTTTGATTAGGAAATAAAAAATGAAGAATCTATTGTGTGTTTGAATGTTTTAAAAGTTTGAAAAACGAACTACAGTTAAACTATTTGGATATTGTTCATACAATAATACTAAAATGGCGATAAAAAATAATTGGAAAATGGAGGTAGGAAAGTAAAAACCTGGGGTCAAAGGTATTTTTGATGTTAAAAATAATTATTACAAAAAAAAATCGTTAAAATTTATATTATAGATCCACCCATATCACTTAAGAGTGTAAAAAGTAGCCTACATCCACAGACCCAACAAATATACACAAAAAAATATATATAAAATCGGTCAAGCCGTTTCAAAGCAGTTAGACCACTAACATTGTGACACGAGAGTTTTATGCATTAAATTAATAAATTTATGAAACGGATAACACTTTCTATTTCTCAATAATGTACAAAATCAATATAAAATTAGTTTAATTCCAGATATTCCAAAAGGACCGCGTTGAACCAACATGTGGCTGAAGTGCACATGGAGATGGACCTGAGGACGCTGCCGTGCGACCGGTGCGATAAGAAATTCAAAACGAAAACCATGTTGAACATACATATCGTGAGTGCGGCACACGTTTAACTTGACTGACACACTGCCGTGCGCCTTACGTCCATTGCATTATGAGTATGCATCTCCACCCATGACATTGTGGTATCTAGTTCACTGATCTACTCTTTCTAATACATCTAGTTCAGCTCAGATTCATCTCGAGACGGTTATTAGCATAATTTGTTGCGCCAGACGCTTTGCGATACTGAAGACTGATGAAAGGGCTAATTGTTAATTATGTCTTCCGATCACTTCTATTGGTCCTTGCGTAAGCGTTGGATATTAGTACAGCTTGAGATTTCGAAAGCGAACAATGAAAAAGCACGTTAACGCCCTTCAGCGAGGACGTTAAATTGTCGTCCATAACTGTTATGCGCCAATAGTCAAAACCTTCCTATTAATACGTCGAAGACAAGTCATGTCTCAATGAATCCGTTCGCTTCAGAGACGTTAATCATGCGACATACAATCGAGGTGTCGTTATCGCAACATGTCTAAACTTAAACCTGTTTTGGATACCTGTGCGCGCGTCTTCCTCGATGGACACCAACACATCATACAGTATGTTAAACACGACGCTCACACGTTCTAGATTAAGCTAATCGTTGGAGTAGGGCGACAGACTGCCCAGCAGCACGCGAGTCGAATTTGAAGATTTTGCATTTTTGCCATTCCCAGAAGACGATCCACAATAGAAAATACGCAACGACCTGCGAGATTTGCGGGTACAAGCTGACGAATAAATACAATATGAGGACGCATCTTCTGAAGCACGTAGATGCGAGGCCGTACAAGTGTTCGTTCACCGGGTGCACCAAGAGGTACAAGGATCGGGTGAGGCATATTTTGCATGATATATATCGTACAAATGTATGTGTACGTACGCATGAAAAACAATACGTAGGTACATGACAGATCAACAGTCAATGATATTAATGTGAACACTGCCATCTATTGTCGCAACTAAAGAATAAATTGTACTATTTATGTGGTTTACGGTTCACCCAATCCTGAATGATGCGTTAATGCATTAATTTTGTACTGTAAGATTTATCAAAACATGTGCTTAGAATATCATTATTGAAATCAAGTTCCACTAAAAACGTTTTTGAGTCTTTTATACTTGAATATGACTATTAACTAACTAATATAACAAAACAACATAATATAACAACAGAAACTGCTTTTCAATATTAAAGCCATTATTTTTTAATCCGTGTTTTGCATGGGATAATTCTGAGCCCAACACTTAATTATTGACCAAACCGTTCTTTTAGCATACTCTTAAAAAGCATGCGTTAATACACTATCCAGAGAAGCAATTTCCATGTAGAAATTGCGGCAAGAGATTCACGAGGAAGGAGCGACTGAGGAAACACATAAAGCAACACGCGACTAGAATCAAAAATGTTCAATGTGATTATTGCGGAGTAAGGTGAGTGAAATTTTTTTAAAGAGTACTAACAATGTATTTATTTTCCAAGAAATTTGTTGTTATGTAAACATGTTATCTCAAGTTACTGCCACTTCAGTGTACTTGCCGACATCAACTTTAGCTACATAATCTATCGTTCAGGCCGAAAGCTATTCATTCTTTTCTCTTTCACTCTCTTATTTATAGTTTTTTTACGCAACAATTTCTTCTTTTGTACTGTTAAATGTTTCACGAGTGTTTATATACATATAATTGATTATATATGTAGATGTGAAAATACGTATGTTTTTACGGCATGGTCCGACCAGTTTCAGACCTATACGAGATCCTTCTTCATATCATCTGTGCTATTTTTCACCCCTGTTAGCAATCGACATCATAACTAAATATATCGTCTTACACCATTATGGGAACCTATTTTTTTAGCTTCTACAATAAAAACTATTTAGAAGTCCACATACGTAAGAAGCACTCAGGCAAGAAACGCAAGTTCATATGTGATATGTGTGATTTTGAGACGTCCGCGAAGCCTAGTCTCATCGGACATATTAAAGGACATTACCGTAAAACGGTAAGACGGATATGTATGCGAATATCTTATTTTATTATATTATATTATCAGGCATTTATATTTATGTGTATACGTTTCAAGCTCTCTTAGCTAGCTTCTAGTTTCTGTTAGCCACAATCAGATAGGTAATTGAAATGCGACAATGGATATACATTTATGTGTTCATTAGAAAAATATTTGTCCATTTATCTACTCACAATCCTCCGTTCGAAGGTCAGGTCCACTAAACACTACATCGACCGACGAATCAGATCGGAATTGAATTATAGCTCAGTGGAATGAGTACCAGCAAATATAGGTGAAAATATATTTTGGCCAGCTATTTCTACACTATTAAATGATAATCCATCATTTGTACCTCAATTACTAAACCGTCGAAGCGAAGCGTCCGCCTCTGTATCACCTGCTAAGTCTGCTAATGATTGAATGTATTGTGACTCCACAGAACAAGTCATGCCACGTTTGTCACAAGATATACAAGAACGAGAGCTGGTTGCAATACCATCTGTGTCGTGCGCACAGTGCTGCACAGAGCCACGGGTAAATACGAGAGTGTCGTTATGCTCGATATATTCTTTTGTTCATTCATATTTCGCTTAATTGGCTACCGGTGCTCGCATCCTTGTCCATGGCTTGTGTGAACGGTTGTCCTGTGGAAAGACGATCTTAGCCCTACTCCCTGCCGCTGAGCAGCAAGCCGCAGCGTTGGCCCCCGTTTCGAAACGTGCAGGGGACAAACCCGCCGATCCGTTGGCGACATCACTTCTACCCAGGTGGCGGATTTAGCTAATAATAATAAATCCAAAAAAAAATTCACCCGTCGCATTTGTTTCCTTATCCTTAAGCGAAATCCTATAAGATTTACTTACGACAACACATTCGGTATTGTTTTCCAGAACACGACTATTTGAAACTGATGTTAAAGTGGAGCCGTCGGATACGCTACCGGAGTTTGAGCTGTTCGAAATTGAAAAGGAAGAAATACTGGGAGGTGAGCTAATTTTATCGACGCTTTATGCTTTGCTTTGACCAGTTTGGGATCTAAGAAATAGAATCTGAGAAATAAAATATATTTGTTTCTTATATGTTTAGCCTGTGGAGGCCCTTAAAAGTTTGTCATAGAGAGAGCTCCATATGAAATGGTTACTAAGATCCGAGAATAAGGAAATATGTTTCAAATATGTATATGAATATTATAAAGCTTAAGTATTATTGATAACTCATATTAAGTTCTATAGCATCTATAGCAGGCTTAATGATTTTTAAAAATGTAACCTCATGCTTACAATCCCCGAAAACGTAGAGAAAATTAGGTCGTTGAAGGAGTCAATGATCAATGATAATTAAATAATGATTGGTTTTATTGTTTTAACATTTCAGTAATCGGTTCTATCAATCACGATATAAACGAAGAATTAAGTGAGGAGAAAATTGTAAATATCTCTCAAGGACGTATAGAGGGGAATATTTTAGAAGAAATTGATACGTTGAAAAATATGCCGATAGAAAATCGTATACAAAATACATTTGGCAATAATGTCAAAGAACATTGCGCTAACTCTATGGAGACATCATCGGAGAATACTGATACTGAACAAAACATAGAATCAAATGGCAAGAATGGTGTAGCTCTAATAAAGAAGAAAAGAAACGCGCAAAATTTAGAAGATCTTAAATGCGTTGGTAACGGCGTTGGACGTAACATACGTGTCAATGAAGTTCCAAATAACAAAATTCAAGTAACAGAAGATCTTAAAAATGTGTTTACAACTCTTCTGTTCCGAGATGCGGAATTGACTCAAATGGAAATGTCAAACGATAGTAATTCTGATGAAATTCAACAGTGGGCCGAAAACTCAGAATCTGTATTAAATAAAGCGGACGTTCCGTCTAAACGAAAAAGCATCGATAAAACTATGGATCAATCAAAATATGTTCTTAGTGATAACAATAGCAAAGTAAAAGAAAATTATTTCGCTGAAAATTATGAAGCCAATTCAGATGTTACAGGACCTTTTGAAGCAATTCCGTCAGAGGATAACGTC
>DWDU01002456.1:0-12722 GCA_018245575.1 Jemadia suekentonmiller
AGGAAGCTAATGCTATGGCCAATGTGTTAGCATCCCGTGGGATAAGCGTGAAACAAAAGGCGAAAAGTCGTTCGCCGTCACCAGAACGGCCGATACCACACATTCCCAATCTGGGTGCCGGTATGAGCATTAAGCACACGTCGAAGTCTAGTAACTTCTCAATACCAGAGGCAAAGGTCGGTGGTGGAATGTTAGCGTGTAAAATTTGCAAGAAAATGTTTATGAACTACAATTCGTTAAGTGTGCACATGAGTAATGCTCATCCCCAAAGTAAAATACCTATTTTCAAGTGTGGCGAGTGTCCTGCATCATATCCGACATCTTTACAATTGCAGCATCATAAGAGGGTGTTCCATAATGTAACAGGGCCGAACAGAGAGCTAGGGTTACCTGTCGTTGATCTGTCGCAGGAGGATAACTTGAAACGGTTGAGTACCTTAGGTATATATAGTTTCATACCTTTAGCGAATCGTGAACAGGCGAGCGGTTGTTTCGGGATCCCGGTAGTGTCAGTGCATAATGCTCAGAATGGCATGACAGCGAGCTTGCAAGCACTCGGAGCAGATGGACTTTTAAGTCTTGGTCCGTTAAAACCCTTACCAAATTCTTAATTTGATAATTTTTCTGTTGTGTTATTTTTACGTGACTGGTAAACGAGTTTGTACAAAACTATAATTTGACAAGTGGTTTCTGTATAGGTAACGTATAAGAAAGAATGTGATCTATTGTCGCTCCGCCTCACATCACACGGGCGTGTTGTAATTTTTATACATAATGTCAATGTGAAAGTCTGATTTTTTATTTGTAAAAATTTAAAATTTCTGTTTGTATTTATTAAGTTCGAAGTTTATTAAGAGAATATTTATATGGACGCAGGGGTTGAAACGTATTCAAACAATTTTATTTTTGTTGTCAAAAATTTAGTATTTGCATTTGTTTTTGATATCTACATAATATCAGTATATTATGTTAACTGTGATACTCTGATATCGAAAGTAGCTTATGATCTTGCGTAATGTTACCATCCATACATGCTAACATCCATAATTATTACTTATTAATTCAAAACGACATTAAACCCCTTTTTAGTAATTCAAGAAAATGACTAATGTGAGAATTTGCATTTTCCTTTTTTAACATTTTATTTTAACGAACAATAATTTGTGTCCGATTCGCGCAATCCGGTATTAGATAAGATCTTTGTAAATAACATCGATAACCGTTCATTCATAAACATTTTACAGAATATGACAGTTTAAGTTATCTTTCTTCTGGTGTGTATTTACCATTCGTTCTTTCGTTATATTTTAGCCATACTGCATTGGTATGAATAATTTGTAATTCTGTGATTCGAATCATTAAAAGTAACGATATGATCATGGTAGCTCCATTAATCTGAATTAATAGTTTTTTGCGTCACACGTTCCATTAATATTGACAAAGATAGATGTCTTTGTTTTGGTTAGTAATTAAAGCCAAATAATTCTATTTCAAACGTCCAAAAATTTATAAGATCTGGATTAACTGGGGAGATGATTTAGTTCCTTTATAGTGACAAGTATTTTTAGTAATTAACACAACTATTTTTTTATAGATATCATTAAACTTAGATTTAAATGCTATGTATTTCCCCATGATTTTATTATATTTTATTATTCTGTACAGATAATACTAAGATTAGATATTGATTACTATTAAATATAAATTTCATTTAACTACTGTAGTGTATAGTCATGTATTTTGTGTGTTAGCCGTTATAATTTTCTGTGTCACTCAGATACAAGATAAACATATCTTGGACATTGGAATGTACAAATCACTCTCATTAAGTGAGATTAAATAAGCAACTGTTTCATGTGAATCGATATCTATGTTCATTCGGTTTTATAACACAGGAATAACTCTAATAGGAATGGAAAGGGAGATCATTGTATGCCCTATGTTACTGCTAAAAATTAATGTAAAAAAAAACTTATGTTTATTCACCTAATCTTAAATTTATTATTGAAGTGAGGCTATAACCTTCTACATAGTGTTAATTTGTGATAAATTGCCTCATGTTTAGCTTGCTAAACTAAGCGGACATTCGCTAAAATTTGAATTGAATGTTAGGTTATTAATTATATCTGAATTAAACATATTGTTTAACGAATGCTCAATGCCAACTAACAATATTATCGACCATAGCTATTACAAATTTACTATGTTGGATATTACTAGCCTCTTGGTAAATAATGATAAGATTAACTGGCTAAGTGGAAGTTTAGTTTAACCTTAGCCGTAATTTATGTACCCTATTTCTAACTTGGGAAGTCACAAGATATTTTTTTGTTTTTTTTTTTCGGTTATGAGTAAGATGTGTTGTTTTCAGTTTTTCATTTATGAACTAATATTGTGTTGTATTAAATTTAAAACATATTATGTGTATATGTTAATTGCAATGTCAAATGTATACGATATTTGGGTTATTGATTGACATACGACTTTTTTACTTCATCATTTCCAAAGTATTTTGGTACACGCCTTTGCGAGAGTGAGTTGCGTCGATATACGGTTGTGAAATATTTCAAAGAGAAGACATGATGACCGTTTATTTGTCTTGTTTTATTTTCAACCCAACAGAACACAACAAGATGTGTTGATTCGACGTTCGGGCTTTTAACAAATTAAAAAACCTGTAGTTTCTTTTTTTCATTAAATATTAATTAAAAGTAGCATGCCTAGGTGAGGCCTATCAATTGGGGTGTTACCAAAGGTTTCCCAATAATTATTTCTAATAAGGTGTACAAAGTTTGCAGTCTGTGAGCGCGTTAAAAAAAGTTTCTCTTAGCGCATGAATAAAACTTACCGCACGTCGTGTTTCATAAGAATACTAGCAACTCTATTGTAGTATTTAACACGTTCACGCGAACAGCGTCTATATACGTCAAATTATGGTAGATGTGGTGAAGGACAACGTATTATAATGTGCAGCTAATAATTGGTGTATGGAGCACTATGTGGTAGCGCGCCGCCTGATCATACTAATGTCTATTAGTTCGTTCGCGGGGCGACAATGCATTAAACTCTCAAAATTGTAGTGTTAAAATTTTGCACATCTTTGAATGCTCCGTGCACTGGCAGTGACTAGCTCCTTGTTTAGCACAACGTTACTATACGTCGTCCGGCTTTCCGGCGTCGTTACTATACATTATTAGGAGTTGTATTTATGTTTATTTGTACTCTTTGGCACGGCGTATATATACGTTGACGTACCAAGACGTAAGTGTTTTATAGATTAGGACTAATTTTCCGTGCTATTAGCAGACTGTCTCTGAGCGTCGATCCAGTTTGTATGAAAAAAACACGTGCGGGGCACCGAATCGAATTCATAAAATACCGTGTTCACGTGAATGTATTAAAACTTCTATGCCGTATAGTGTTTCCTAAGTTTGTACATATTATTATAATGATGTTTAATGTAAGTGAAACTGATTTTCATAATAGGCTAAGTATGCGATACATTGTCTACGAATATTATTATATATGTAAGTTTTGCAAGTGGACGTTAATAATTAAGTACTTAAAATTCGCTACATTTTAGCTGCTGTGTGTATACCGCAGTCACAAAAACTTTTCTATTAAAGATTAGTTACGTTAAAAATGATGATTATAATATTATGACCTAATTGAAGATTTTGTAATAATAATACAACATTATTATAGCTTTGTAAGAATTGTTTCTTTTATGCGAGTAATTAGAAATGGAAAGCCCAATGATTAATTTTTTGTTGGATAAATGTTGAGTGATACGTAAGAATATATCTTATATTTTCTAAGTTCTGATTATTATTTAAAAGAGTAAAAATATAAATTCAAAGAGAGGTCGAGATTTATTAATAAAATAATAACTTAATCTATCTTGTTTTATTTCATATTATTTCTTAAATTAAATGGAATTCCGGTCGTAGAATGTATTTTTATATGAATAGTCACAATGTTATAATCGTAATATCGTTGGATATATCGTAACATCACCCCTGTGATCTCTAACACAGCAAAGAAGGGTAGTGCAGTTCCCCGCTTCACCAGTTATGTTTACGTCCCACTATTGGGATAGGTGGTGATCCTATTGTCATACGCTGGGCATAATTCCGAGCTACTGGAATTGGAAAAATCCAATAGTGTCCGATCCGGGATTTGAACCGAAGACCTTCCGATCGGCTGTCGCACTTGCAACCAACACTATTAATAATTAGTAACCAGTAGTAATGTATAATGGATCAGCGTACGCTGACGCCGTTATATGTTATGATCCTAGATTATCTCTATAAATTGAATTTTTTTCAAAATTTCTGCCGAAGAGCTAAAATTATAGTTATTGCAAAAATGTTTAATAATCATTCATTATTGGTTTAACTACAGTGTCATATTGACCACCATTAATACATGATTTTTTTAATTCAAGAGAGCATATTGAGTGGATAGTATTTTATTATAGCCTAAAACTCGCGTTTTGCAGCTAGTCTCATATCCTTAGGTGTGGACACGACATGTTTATTATTTTGTCCATTTGTCAAACAATCTACATGCTCTGCATGAATTATTATCCATGATACACGTACTGTAAAGTATTTCATAAGACCATAATATCTTTCGTCGTAAGAAAACAAGTCATATTTATCTCATAAGGCGCCACAAAAACATTGCTTTTAACTTTGTTGAACAATGTTTACAATGATTGTTTCGATAGTTATTTTTATAAAAAACACACACTATTTAAACGCTTTGAATTCTAAATGTCTTTAAGTATGCTATAATCATGAATCATAATGAAACAATGATGTATCTGTAATTAATGTTCACTAAAGAGTAATTCGGAAAATGGTTTCGTAACAGTTATGTAACTAATAACTTATTGATTACGCGGAGAGATGGGGGAGGGCGCCCCGATTCTGATAAAATGGCGGCCGATGTTTTAATGTCAAATATCTACACGTAAGCTACACATAATATCTTGATTTGAGATACATTAGTAATACATACATTATTTTATATATTTATCACTCATGTACGCTACGCAATATGTATGTCAAAAATCTCTTCCAATCACGCACTTCGTTTCATAGTAAAAGTTGGACGTGTGCATTGGGGACATTTTTATAAATAAGGAGGTGCTCATCAATTTGTTAAAAAATCCTTATAAATAAAGTGATGAGATACCGTCTTCAAATGTTAATGTGTAATAATAAATTATATATACCTACTGAATGTAGGTAATGTCCCTATTCTCTTTCAATATTCTATTGAAAAGTGTATCTTAGGAATTAGATACCTATATATTAGTAGATTCTTAATATGTGTATAAATTGGTATGACTGAGCGTTTACGAATGCCAAGGAGATTTTTGTTATTTAAAGATTAATTATAAATATTTAAGAGACTTATATGTAATTTGAAATAATCTAACTTCACTGTATGGAATAAATCCAGTATACGCCGTATGAATAATAATAGCAAAAGTGTTCCAATTTGCAGATCAATTTGAAGGGAACATTAAAATAAACAACAGTAATATAGTTGAAGTTGAGTATTATTTATTACGATTAAACCATATTGAGATACAATATATGGTACGAGGTATACATGAAAAAAATTGATAGCGATGAATTAAAAAGACATTCCGTTGCAGAATCCGAAGCACAGGTGGCTGTGGCAGTAGGTGCAGGGACGTTTCGGTGCTGCCGGGGCAGAGTTCTGCGCGTCATTCGCGGATGTGGCCTGCGCCACTAAGTTGTGGAGGTTCGCCGCTGCGTTGTATTCAGTTGCATGACGACGACCACGTCTGCGACGAGAGCCTTTCGGAATCCCGGCGTTTTGGAATTCGGTGGAGGGTATTCCAAGTCGCCTCAGCTTCAGGCTATGTTGTTGCCTTTTAGGAATAAATCGCGATTGAGGTTTGTACTGAGAGATCTTCATCAAAAAGGTCAGCTGCTCGAACAAACGCAACTTCTTGTCGATGTTCACAGAAGGTCGATTAATTTTAGTGGGTCTCATTTTTAATATGCGAGCCAGAAGAATTCGGTTCGCATCCTTCCAACGGTTGGCAATGCATTTACCTGTAAATCATCTTAGTTAATTGTTTGGCAAAAATCACTGGGACACTTCTTTGAAGTTTGCTTCATAAGAATATTTTGAAGTAATATGTGTAATTCTTAAGCTTATTACTTCGAATTTGTTCCACTTGAGAAGATTTTGAAGTCAGAGGTATATGACACAACTCTTAGCGGAAGCGATATACTTCTAAGACCAAAATAACAACTGCATGCATAAAGCCGCATTGGATTTCCGGTTAACACAAATGTCTACGAGCCACTAAACATCATTTGGAAATATGCTTTATTTTTGATAAGCATCCTTTCCATATTGAATAACAAGAAACAAGGAATGATAGTTGCTTATGGGCGTGGTCCTATTAGTAGGTACACGCGTAATGGATGCAGCTCGTGTATTAAGTTACAAAATTTTTATTTTGTACAGTGAAATAATAATAAATATGGTTTACGAATTAATAAAGCAATAATTTACTTTTTATAATGTTCAATGTGCCTTTGTATAGAACACCGTTCATAAAACAATTTCAGTTTCGGGCTTAAAATTACTTGACATAGCTGTGTGATGATGACGGATAATTTTTTTTTGGGAAAAAAATGGTCTAAAATTCCGTGCTCTTTTTATTTGCTTAGCTCCTGTAACGATTTTCTGTAATGGACCTTTGTTAATACTTATCACTGCGCCTGTAGTACATGGGGAAAAATGTTGACAACGATGTACATATCTTACCCATGGTAATTTTGTCCTCGCCACTGAGCGATTGGAAGTCAGGGTACAGAAGAGTACAGATTTCCTTCCACGCAGCATTCGTCAGCACCTTGCATTTCGACTCCTCCGACTTATTCCATAATATGGACCTTTCCCGGATTAACGAAACTATTACTTCAATGTCGACTTTATTTACGAACGTTTTTATATCCATTTTGCTGTTAAGTAATTGGTTTATTAGGCAACCAATATAAGCCTGAAACGTTCGGCCGCTCCGTAGTCAAGGTATCGATTAAATTAAAGGTATTTCAGTAATAGCTAGGGAGGCGGCGCGCGCACCCTGACGCCACCGCCGCGGCGCCCTTCCACGTATTGGAGAGCATAGACAAAACAAGCGCGTCATTTCCGCGGCGGGAATTTAAATGTTGGTATAGAGATATTTTCAGAAGAGCACGTTGGGATAAGGTCAGACAATTTTTCGGTTAGCTGAAGATGGTTCAGCAAATATTTATCTTTCCTATATAATTTCTCTATATAATTCCTATATAATTTCCTATATTCATTTTTCCTATATAAGATTTTCGATTAAAGTTGGTTTTGCGTTGTTTAGGAGAAAAATTATTATCAGCCAGTATTTTTGTAGTTTCATTTACTTAAAAAAAAACGTAACATCACGTCTGTAATCCCCAAAGAAGTAGGCAGAGGAATGTAGAACATTCCCACTTTTCACCAGTTACGTTTACGTCACATTTACTTAAGAGGTGGCGAAGTTATACGTTTGTTATAAGATTAGGTTTGTTAATGAAATTAAGAGGTAAAGACCGGACCAAAGCATGGCAAAAACGGATTACTATCTAAAACCAGCTGTGTAGCTTAAAGTGTAAAATTGTCATTAAATATCAATCCTTTTATAAATATATTAAAGGAATTTCCATAAAAATGGGTAGTTTGGATAGAACAATCATTTTTTTTTAAACATTAATAGTCCGATCTTCCCCCACAAAACGATGTGCGAAGAAATTGAGTTTCTCAAACATTTCATACAAATTGGAAGTTTTACGTTCAGCTCTACACGTACTCAGATTCTCGCAGCTTGTTGTAAGTGTGATTGTTGAGTTATATAATCAGGAGCAAATTAAAAGCGGTTGTTTTAGCTCAGTAACAATTTAATAATGACGTCACACGTATGGTGATCCATCACATGTGGGACCGATAAAGCGCCTGTCAAACGGATATAGCACCATGCAATGCTTTAACAATTAGTGTTAAATGCTTTAACAATTAGGTATAGGATCTGAAGATAGTTTAAAAACTTTAACAGTGATCAAAATAAAAATATCTTTATTAAATAAAACACGTAACAACATAATTATGGTGGCGTTTTAATAAAAATAATTTCGTCGTCCCTAGTTGTTCAACTACTTCACCATTTCTTTTTGTGTTATATTTTGATTTTTTTTAAATTTTTTTTTTTTTGGTATAGGTATGACTGTATTCCGTATTATTGGTATCTTTATTATCCTCGACTCTTTCGATGGTGGTTTATCTGTTATCGCCTTAGTAATTACTAATTTGAAAAATCCTGTTTGATCATCCAAAATATTTATCGTTGCATTTCGTTCTTCTTCTTGTTTATTTGTGTTTAAATATTAAATAATTATAATATTCTATTGTTATATTTTTTTCAACTCCGATACCGTTTGTATCAAATCAAACAGAAAATCTTAATTCTTATTTCTTTCTGATTTTTGGATGGCTTTTTGCAACATTAAGTCCATATCTGTGTATCATGAACCTCGTTATTCATTACTTTCTTAACTATATAAAAATCTGAAAAAGTAATAGAAGAGAAAACGCACTTATTTTACCTATTTCAAAAACAATGTATCTTGATATAGTATCGAGAAATATAAAAAAACGCGAACAATATGGTAAAGGTGGCACAGTTGACGGTATGTAGTTATAATACTAAGCTAACCCAACAAATAAAAGTTAGAAAATAACTAACATTATTACAACAGGGAAAATTCAGATGATATTAATCCAATCTTACGGTTTTACGTCGTGTGGGTAACACGGCGTAAAACCGGACCTTAGCTTACAGCCATCGTAAGAATATATTTATCAGGTTGAACTAACATATGTTAAAAAAATATTTCACACTCAAAATATATTAACTACAGTAATATTGTTTTAGGCCTTATTTCTAGGGTACATTAACAAAAAGCCGTAGGTCCACAGTTGTAATTGTATAACCTGTGTTTTATTAATATTAATGTCGCCACTAACAATTACATGGCCAGACATTGCCTAACGATTTGAACCTAAGGTGTACAAAAGCTGTGTATCAATTGTGTGGTAGCCATGAAGCTTCCATTGCTTAAAACAGGTGATATTGCTCCTATATTGCGCCAAAAAAGGTTTACTTCTGTCTGTACAGTACATGTTTCACAATATACATAGGGTGTGAGTCTATTGCCATACACCACACTGCTACTTAGAATTTCAACTTTTTATACAGAACACATATAACATAACGTTATTGCTGCAATGTAAGTCAAGGGCTAATTTCCATAATAAGCTATGTTGCAGTTAATATTGAATACAGGCCATTTGTGGGTCATTTCAGAAGACTGTTGAAATTGTAATGAATAGATTCATTATGGTTTCAACTTTTACTATTGAAGTCAAAACTTCATTATAAAGCACATACATTTGTATTGTTAAGTGTAAGCAAGATGTCTGAACCTTTCTCCACAATAATGGGAAACATGTCTACATTACTGAACCATTGTAATCAATTCAGTTCATAACCATCAAATAATTAGATGATTATTATAGGAAAATAAATAAAAGAAGTCCTTACTTCTTCAAACATTTATTTTATCTTAAGTTTCATAATAAAGCTTTTGGTGTAACTTCTTACCCGTAGGTAAAAAAAAAGACAAAAACTCAAAACTCGGCAATTTATACAAACTTGTGCTTCAAACAAAATATAGTCGGAAATACATAGTGTATCAAAATGCAGTAGAAGGAATACAGTTCAGTGAGTTCAATGATCAATTCAGTGAAATTGACTTTCAAATTGATGTGGAATGTGCCCGTGCTTATAGAAACCTTGAAGCTACTTACATTATGCGTGACTATTCATTTACAATATGAAGACAGAAGTCTAAACTGGCTGATGTAGTCAGGAACAGGAGTTACACAGACATGTAATTTGCAAACCTTCTGCAATATTGTAATTAATCATTCAAGGCCTTAAAGCCATCATTCTTAACTGAGTTTACAATGTAGAGGTATGAACCTACAATTGTTAAATCTACTGAGATTGAATAGATGCCTTAGCGATTAAGAAATGATTGTGACTTTATTCAAGACGGATGAGTTCCACATCGAAGATGAGAGTGGCATTCGGTGGGATGACACCTGGGTGACCTTGTTGGCCGTAGGCGTAGTCCGGTGAGCAAGTCAGCTTAGCCCGCTCGCCCACTGACATCTGAAAATGACAGTAGTATATTGTTAATAATGAAGAAAAAACAAGCATGAACCAATTACTAAACATCTTATCTAGCTAAGTGGACATCCTATTCATGCAATAGAACTCGTTACCAACTTTACAGATCACAATCTGTAACTGAATCATGTACTTATTAAATGGACATATATATATTCATAATTCATCAATTTTTCTAAATGTACATATAATATACTAATATAATAAAAAACAACTCAAAGTATAATATCCATATTGGACAAATTTTATTTAATTTCATTACGAGAATACATTACATACCAGTTCAGAAGTTTTATTACTGCTTACAATGTTCGTGATATGTGAACTACCTGTTTGGTATCAGTGTGTCAACACCCTGATATTTTATGTATAGACTTCAATCCCATAGAAAATATACAAGTAACTGAGCTTTAAACTTTATGTCTATTTGAATTCAATGTATTCGTAATTTTGAATACAATGCTACAATATTTTGTATACACAATAGCTTAAATAAAATTTATTTTCTTGGACTCAATCCAACCAAAGACGGTAATGTAAAGACGCCTGGAAAAGCTAAAAGCGTTGATGTTATTATTCATTACATAATATTAAGATTATACCTTAGCTACGCCTTCATCCCAGCCGCGGATGACCTCTCCTTTGCCAATCTTGAACTTGAAGGGTTTGCCACGGTCACGGGAGGAATCGAACTTCTGTCCGTTGGTCAGAGTGCCCGTGTAGTGCACCACCACAGTCTGCCCTCGTTTTGGATAAGTTGACTCTGTAATGCATGAGAATTTATCCATTGTTTATTTAGTACAGAGAAAATTAAATAAGTATATATTAAAACTACTGAGACAGTCGCTTGGGTGAGCTATTTTACATCAAATTGAGATTCAAATGTTTTCTTATAACAATATAGTTGCAATGTCATCGTTTTTACTCGTTACATCGTTTTAACTCTTTTAAAATAAGTATGTAGTAATTATCTTGTAACTACAGTGTTAATGGGAAATGATTAATGTTCTCCCTCGCTCATACATCATAAATGTACCTGTACTTGATTAGTTAAACAGATAACAGAAAGGTTATTTTCATCGGACGATCGATAATGTATGCAGAAGGTCAAAAAGCCATTCCTCACTACTTTACAGCTAGTTACATACTTCGATAACTTCATGGCATGTTTAAAATAAACAATTTTAGCTACGTAAAGCTACGATTTAAAAAGTAACAATGTTGATTACAGTCAGTATAACTTATTAGATATTACAAAATTGCATAGGAACACTCACCGTCCCCGGGCGAAATTGTTTCGACGTCCACACCCATGATTATTATGCTATTTACAAAAAGTTGACTATTTTATTGCACTATGATAAAATTATAACCACAGTCAACCACACCGCAAGGCAATGGCGAACGAGAAAAGCGAAGCCGCAACGGATAGGAACAATCTTGATCGTAAATGCGGCTTGGATCGGAAGTACTACAATTTGCAGCTCTCTTATTGGTTATTTGATGCTGCCACTTTTGGCGCCGTAGCGTCTGAAATCACAGATAATAAAATAATGTTGATTTTTTTTCGCTTAATGATTTATTCGATTCGAATTTATTTGGATATATGTTTTAATATGTTTTAAAAGCATAATGTTAAAATTATTTTATAACAAGAATTCGGCGTACTAAGTATATTCGTTTGTTTTAAAATGAGAGCAACATTTGACGTATTAAAAATATTATGTCAAATATTTTATCTATGGCTTTCATGGAAAACGTTATAGAGCGGGAAATTTAAATATGTTCTTCGGTTGAAGAGGATACTGTGGACAAAATTTGTCATTTGTAGACAAACCTGTACCGGTACTATCAAAGAAAACCGTAACAAAACTTTGAAAGCTACAAATATTTCAAATACTTAGAACATTTAAAATATTTTATATATTTAAAATAATTCAAATAATTCTAGTATTTCAAATAATTCAATCAATTCAAATAATTCAAAGAATTTAAATATTTCAAATAATTTTTTAATCATTTATTTGACTTACACAATTATTTCAATTAAAAATAATTAAAAATAATTGAAATAAATCGAATAATTCAAATAATTTGAATATCATTCAAATGTTGTTTATAATGAACCAATTTCATTAGAACACTTGTTGTACGTCAAAATGAATCTATATCCTACCACTGCCTCGGAAAAAGCCTCGCTATGGAGAAGAAGCAGCGGAAGAAACTCCATAGGCATGCTACTGCATCTTTTAAGCTATAAATGTAATGCTATGTAAGTATATAAAAATCGTAATTTTAGGCCCTAGAACTACCTGTAGCAACTCGATTCCAAACATCTTGTATGTAATCTGCAATTGAGTAATAGGCTTTTTGACATAATCGACCCTTAACGAATTTCTTGAAC
>DWDU01002457.1:0-12721 GCA_018245575.1 Jemadia suekentonmiller
TATTAATATTATACGTATATAGTGTATAAATACTAGAGTGTATATTTGAATACGATTATCTTAAACAAATTTATTACAAAATATTTACTGGAAATATACATACATATGGTATCAGAAATATAATATCAGTGCGAAATTTGAAAATGAAAATAGTGTCTCTCCAGTCTATAATTTTGTATATGTGTTTAATAACGTCTTGTTTGTCGATATTGATATTTATATACAGGGTGGTTCTTTATAAAAATCCCCAGATGTATCGCCTAACATTGAAATGAACAAACCGTACGTAAGTTATGGTTACGTACTTCTAAATATGTTATCAATACAGAGGAATGGCCGAGTCTCTCAGTATGCAATGTTTATTTTTCAATTTCGTTTTGATAAATTCCACAATACACGTTCGTAAGTTACGTTGGTGTGTTACGGGTGCTCACAGCGTATTTCCAGTTAAATTTTTATCCCGTGCATACGTTTCATTAAAATGCGGTTTGCGTCTAGGAAATAAAGGCATGAATAGAATAGCGGCGGGCGTTTTGCCAATTCCTGTCATTTCCATACTCTGCGCCGTGCGGGCCGGTGATCTCTGTGGTGTTTGTCGCGACGACCGGGAGTGCGGTCGAGTTATGCTGGTCGTTTGAGGCCAACGGCTCGTTGGCTAATTCTCGAAAGAAATTTGCGTACATACATACATTGATATATTGGACGCGTTCGATGCATGTGTCCATTTATGTGTATGGATGTGACGCCGTTCGTGAAGACAAGTGATTTCTAATTTTAAAATTGGTAAAATGTAAATTTAAATGTGAACCGATTTTTTCTACCTGATCTAGGTCATGCCTGATTTTTCTACCGTTCAATTTGAATAACCGAGGCAAGGAGATCTTATACTTTGTATTCCTCTTTGAGGTAGTAACCGCTCTGCTACCTGTTAATTGTCCACAGTCTTGAATGTTCAGTTGACACTACAGGTATCCGTCGTTTGCTAAGTCAATAACACATAAACATTATGATTAAGCAATCGTTGCCAGCGAGTTCGTTCGAACTAAAGCTAAAATTGAAATATTTGAATCTTTTTTCTTTTATTTAAGTGTTTTAGGACTAGATCTATAACAAAAGTTTCATATCAATAATTTTGTGTGCAAAGTGCGCAAACACGCACGCATGCACGCACAAGCACAACACACACACGCACACACACAAAAAAGAACTTTTGTTTTTACAAAAAAAAAAGGAAGAAACGTCTGAAATATTCAAAGCGATATTCGACTACAAAAAGCTTTCGCGAACACAAGAATGTGTCTGTTATTGTAATCGATCGTTTGCGTATTCGAGTTGTGTCCTAGTATGTAAATTTATTGGTGCCTATAAATAAACACCAAGGAGGGGGACGCGTTGAACTGAATATATTACAGAAATGAGTCAGTTGTTTACACGGACCTGCGTGAGGGTATTGATGAGGTACCTAGATAACCTGGAGCGCCTTAGAACCGACGCCAGAAATAGACGCTTTGTTTGTCGCGAGCATTGTAAATTCTAGCATACCTATACCACGATTTATTCGCTAGATCATATAATTTTGCCGTACAGAGCGGCGTGACTGATTCCTTATGGTAGCTCTATATTATTATTACCTTATATAAAGTAACGCCAGTTCTTTAAAGTCGTAGGCAGAGAGCAAGGAATTCCAAATATCTCTTTACAAACTCGACACGCTTCTTCTACATTAAACTCGATATTCAACAATAAATAAATAAAACTAAAAAAAAAAACAATAAATAAAATAAAAATAAATAAATACAATGAGTTTAGTTAATTCCGGATACTTGGATGTAATCTTAATATGTATTAACGTTCAAGACAGGCAATTCTGTTGTGGAGATATGACAGGCACGCGTTATTATTGTTGTATGACACGAAAGCTGTTCGCGAATTGAAAGTTTTCTTCGTCGGTGACATCAGTTATGCAATTTCACGGACAGAATCTGCGACATAAAAAATAAAATAAAATTCATAAATTCATTTTCTGATTCATAAAAAATAAAATAAATAAAATAGACTTCAATTGAATCTGCGGCTTCAATTTAATCTGCGGCTTCAATTTAATCTGCGGCTTCGATTTAATCTGCGACTTCAATTTAATTTGCGATTACAATTTAATCTACGACTTCAACTTAATCTGTGACTTCAATTGTTTCATTTTACCAGCAACGGACCTAGCGTCAATGATCTCTTCCAGTTTACTTTTACACACTTTTTATATGAACAGACCACGCGTCTCAGCTCACCACAGTTCAGCTTAGCGGCAAGTCTTCTCAGCGGGACTATCACGCTTAGAGCTATTGAACCTGTCACAATAATATGTGTATTGCGACTCGACCATTTAATATGAAGTATCGTCCATATAACAAACGTGCTCGTTACGTCTAATTGAAGACGTCTGCACAATCGTATCACGAGAATGTGTGGTCAGTCAGTAAACGATACTTACTATGTTGTTTATTCTTTTTTAGAGAGAACTTTCATTAAAGAACAATAACAGTTATCATTTTACTGTCTACTCCGAACTAGTTATTACGATTTTCAATCGCGTGGTACTTTTAACTTTAATCTCACTATCTTTGAGATTGACTTAAAAAAAAGTTTCTTAGTACTGAGCATCAATTCACAAAATTTGAGCTGCGTCCATGTTACAAATTTCTTCTACAATTTAAACAAATTTGACCTTTTCATTTTCAGTACGATGATGAGTATGATGATGATGAAAATAACTATTAAATAAAAACAAAAATTAAAAATACGTAGCTTATCAGCCATACTGACTAGAAATGGTACCATATTGCAAAGGCTCTGCCTAGTTGACGATCAGAGGGCCTTATGTGGAGTCGTCTCGATATAGGTATGTTAATATTTAACGAAAAATCACGCCTTTAAACCCCGAAGAGGTAGGTAGGCAGAAGAGTGTAGTACACTCGCACGTTTCACCACTTACGTTTACGTCCCGCTGTGGAATAGGTGGTGAGCATATTGCCATAATATGTAAATATTTTAACTGTTATTTATCGCAGCCATGTTCGCGTTCTGAAGTAAGCGTGTGATGACTCTGTCGCAGACCGCCGCAGCACCACGGCGCGGCGCTGCTGGCGGGCGTGGGCGCGGTGCCGTCGTACGCGCCCCCCGGCCGCGCGTTCTTCACCCCGCCGCTGCCCCCCGAGTATAGAAACCCCTTCGCTGATAAGCCGACACTTAGAGGTTAGTTACTCAAACATACATTACAATGTACAACACGCAGAAATCAACCCGCTTCTTTAGCATACGGCGCTTCAGTGACTACTTCGCTGTATGTCGTCATAGCGAGGTGACTAGTTAACTTCTGCGAATTATATCTATAGTTTCATAGTGTAACAACACAAAAACTTAATACTACTCGTATAAATATCTACGTAACATCACGCCTGTAAATCCTGAAGAGGTGGGCAGAAGAGTGTAGAACAGTCCCTATAAACATACATTCCACACGTGGCTCACCCTCAAGGTTCACAAAATCTGTGAGGCACTTTTCAGTAGCAACATGATGCGTTCACGTGTTGAAAATAGTTTATTAAAGGGTACACAATAATTTAAATATCATGCGTAAATATCATGCGTAAAAGAGTAACTGCGTAACTTAAAATGCGTAAAATTATTTAAACATAGAAATAAGTATTTTTAATAAAATACCTTTCTTGTCTATATTGAGTAATAAAAGGTAGATAAATGATATTTAAATGTATCTAAATGGAAATCTATTGCTTTTCATAATTGAGTACCTATGTAAATATTCTAATTAGCGTCATCTGCAAACTAATTAATTGGATCACAGGAGCCTTAATTCAAATAAGGTTACTCGCCGACGACGAATTCTCTTCAAGATCGTCTTTTGTAATTCTCTACAACTAGTAGACACGTAGAGTTGTCTCTTTCCAGTGTTTTAATACTCTACGATGCTCTCCCATGCGCGGAAAAGCTATAAAAAGCTGGTCCTACCTTACATCCATCCAAGCACTTGCTACATGTGGATCACAGTTACGGTACATCAGTGTTACTAAGCTATAAGCGTAAAGAGTACAAAAACAGTCGCGGGTTGCCTGTAAGGGATGTCTCTAGAAATAATCAACACCTTTACAGATCTCATTGCGAACGATTAAAGTGTATGTTTATCCGTTTGTACATAAACAACATAACATCACGCTCGGATATACCCGAAGGGGCGGTCAGAATAGCGTAGCACACGGAGGAGTGAGTGTACGTACGTACATAAATGATTATATAAAAATTCCCTTAGTACATCGCAGGTAAATCATATTAAAATGAAAACGTGAGACATTAGAACTAGATATATATGTATTTAATTATGTTGTCCTTTAGAATTTATGAAGAAGTAAAATGCTCTTTATCCCGGGTACAGGCACTAATACGGACGGGAACAACTACCTCAACAGGCGGCCGATCCCTCCCCCCTCCCTGGGGCCAGGCCACGAGAGAATACCCATCAGACCCCCCGGACAGGTGAGTGGGGATCAACTTAGTTTTACTAGAGATGACTGACGTAAATAAATTTGTGCGTTACCTACAAATATTACAATTTTAAGTGCTCATTTTTATCTTGATCATTTTTATCTCTACTTTCTTATCTTTATAGTGTTTTTTCATATTTAATTGTGTTGTGGGTGGGTGGTAGATATGATGTGTAGATATAGATGTGGTAGATTGGAGTACATTTTGAGGTCAGATTTAGGCGGGATATCTGTTCTAAGACTAATTTGAAGTTTGGACTTTAACAGTTTTTGCCTATTTTTATTATGTGCGAAGTAAAAATTTTAAAATGTACTGCTAAATTAATCCCAGCAATTAATTTCGGATCATCTACAATTTAGGAATTTGTTAATGAGAGGGATAATTGTTGAAATGTCTGTAACGAATAACCTCATTATGTCCAATGTGATTTTCATTAAGGAATCTCGGGGTCATTAATTGGGAACTTTTCTAATTTCAGGAGACATCGTCACCACAAGTGCCGGCGCCTCCCCCCGCGCCGCCCCTGCCCCCGGCCGGACTTGAGCCGCAGAAGAAAAAGGCCCTTAACACACCTAGCCATAAGGTCTGTATTGCATTGCACACTTTAGTAGTTTCAAGACGTCAACTAAAACCACTGTGAAATAAAGCAAAATAACTTCTCATTTGAAATAAAGAAAAAAATAATACAGTTCAGGGCTAGGATACTGAAGATAAAAGTCTTGTTAATTCCGAAATTCATTTTTTTTTAAATTAAAGCGTGATAGTTTTTGAACATGTCCCGAATGATGTATCAGAAAGACTGTTGACGACAATTCATATAACACAACAAAAAGACATAGGTTATTGAAGAGATATAAATAAAGTTGATGGCGAATGTTAAGTTGAAAAACTTTTATAGTTCATGATTTCATGATAGAGAAAAATGTAAGAGTTCAAAGTAAGCCAAACATATTTGTACCTTATGAAGCGCCATTGGTTTCCTTTGTGTGAACTTCAAGTGTTAATTTAGGAAGTTAACATAGAGAAGTGAAGATTTTCACACGGCAATGTAGAGCTGTTCTACATTACAACAACACTAGACCAAATTTAATTAGGTGTAACATGTAAAGCTGCCTTGACAGCTATATGAAACTTTAAACGCATCGAATTATTCATCTCTTTATTCATCTGTACAGATAAATAAAATTGGACTGTCTGTTTGTAATATTGTAATATTGTATGTACCGCTTGGTACTAAATGTATGTTTACAAGGTACCTATACCAAAATAATATTTTTTATAATTTTTGTCTATCAATCTACTATCTGTCTGTCTGTTTGTTCCGGCTAATCTCTGGAACGGCTGGATAGATTTTGACGGGCCTTTCACTGGCAGATAGCTGATGTAAATAATTATCGATATCATAATTTTCCATAGCATAGCAAATCAAATCGATAAAATATGATGAAACGAAATAAGTGAATAGAAAACCTTGCATCAATAAATAATTCGTTATGAACTTTGAAATGTAAAGGACAATCTTTCTCTTTCCAGCCTGACGAATTAGACGGAGACAGCAAGTCTGGTACTGACCAAGCCAACTTCACAGACTTCGTCCCCAATTCGCTCAACATTCCGACGATATCGAGGATACTCTCCGGTTCCAATGGAAGGAAGGAAGACATCCCGGACGTTCTGCTGCGAACGGTGACAGCGAAACCTCAACACAGCCAAGAGAAGACTTCTAAGAGTGACGTATACGTAACTAAAGAAGTTGGTGTTACTCTAAGTGACGCCAATAGGGAGTCCTCCACCGAGGGCGTCCTAGCCGTGCTGGACCCGGACATGAACAATTTAGACAGGCCATTGATAGTCGACCAGAACGGCGAAACGAACACGAGAAGGAATTTGCAGTATTCGACGAACAAACAGTCCGAGAGGAACGACAGCGGGAAGGGCGACGGCTACGCGCCGGCGACGACGATCGGTTTCGAGCTGCGCGACCCCGAGATGTCGACGGAGAGATACCACAATCTCGCGAACGTCAACTCGGACAAGAAGATATTGAAACAGGACCCGAAGAGCGCCGGGCCCGTCCAGAGGCCCGGCGTCACTTGGCCGTTCGCGTGGAACGTACACATCTACCTGGCGACCGTCATGTTCACAATATTAGCCGTTTACTCCATATTTAAGATAATATGCTTCAATAAGTTCACACACTTGTTCTCCCAATACTACTTCATCATTCTCCATTTGATCCTTGTGCTCGTTTGTTTGTTGAGGATCTTTTACATGTGCTACGACCCGTACAACATCAACAACTCGTTGCCAGTGTTCATCAGCGAGATCCTGCTGCACGTGCCAGAGATTTTCTTGAGTATAGCCTTCGCTTGCACCATCCTCTTCCTCCTGAGATACAGCATCGACTTCAAGAATATATGCTGTTCGTTCCTATTTCGCTCTAGGACGATTATCATAGGCGGCGGTGTCCATCTGCTGTCCTGTGTGATGTTGCATATCTTCGAGAATAGTAATACGATATATAGGACTCCGCAGGGGGTCGAAAAAAGGGTATTAGGTCTAACTTGTCAAATTGTATTTATAATGGCATGTCTCACACTCGGGCTGTGCTACCTCTATGTGTACAGGATGCTCAAATCTGTGCTGCAGAAGAAGAGCCACACGTACATCCACGGTTCCCAGACGCTGTATCAAGCGATCCACATAAACCTGGCCACGGCGCTGCTGTTCGTTCTGATGGCAACTTTGCAAATTTACGGTATCTTCGGTATCCACCAAGTAAACATGACCAAGTTCGATTGGCTGCAGTGGGGCTATCAGTTCTCCTTGCGGCTCATCGAGATCAGTGTTGTAGCTCTTATCTCCTGGGTGATTAGTCTCAAAGTTCGCATAATAGCATCCCTGCAGCACGAGAAGGCGGATGGCCACAAGATATCCGGTTTGGGCCTGTTCCCGTGCACGGCTGGCTCTAGCAACGAACAATTCGAATCCGACTATCCGGCCATATGCAACACCAACACAAACCTTCACACGTACACATTGAGAACCGGAAAGCCGATCTACGAGACCGCCGGCCAGCATCCGAACATGCCGGACCAGTACTGCGGAGGGCCGCCAGCGGACCACCAGAGGTTCCCACTCAACACGTTGGCTGTGAACTGCGACAATAACTCCGGCACCGAGAACTATTCCGGCCACAGCTCCATCGCGAACGCGGGCCACAGCAGCTCCACGGAGTCCAGCAACGCGACCTCCGGCCAGGGTGTGACCAACCACCTGATCAGACACCATCCGAACATGGCCGGATACAACGGCATGGAGTCCGCGTCCGACGACCACTACTCCAACTGCGACCCCGCCGTACAGTCGCTGCGAGGCGACGACCCCCTCGACCACGAGTACAACGTCATCCAGTACGGAAGCAGCGGCGACTTCATAAGGGACATCAAGAATCAGAATTACAACGGCGGCTCCAACCGCAGCTCGCACAACCTCAAGCACCTGTCGTGCGACCGGGCCTCGTCCCGCACGAACAGCAACCCGCGCAAGAAGCATCGCGCGAAGACCAAGAACGTCCAGAATTGTATGACAATGGGCTACGAGCCTGCCATGAGCCACCATTACCACCAGCCGCATATGCCCGACGAGTACGGCAACTACAACAGCGAGAACGCCTCGTACCATTCGTCCGGCATCCAGACCCTCAACCCCAGCAGGAGCCACGAGGGTCCATGTCAGCAAATCAGGAATTCGCAGCGCAGGAACTCACCGTCCACGTCGATGGTGAACTCGAGCGGTAGCCAGAAACGGGGGAAGGTGAACAACTTCCCGGATAGGCCAAAGTCGACCGACCTGTACGGGTTCTCCGAGGACCCTAACGAGAGGAGCTACCCGTGCGCGCTGGGTGGAACGCCCCAGCCGGCGCCCAGGAACTGCAGCTACGAGGCGCCCTACTCGCAGCCGCAAGACGAGATCGGCGCTCACGAGGGCGGGGGCAGCATGCTGGTGGCGCAGGACGGCTTCGTCCGGTTCCGGCCGCTGGAGGACGGCGCGGCGCAGACCTGATTTACAATCAACCTGTCGCGCGCGGCAGATAACTTAAGCTTTTAGCACGGCTCGGGCGTCGCGAGGGCGCGCGAGCCGGTCTCCCGTGTGAGCTGCCCTTTATCAATGTTGCACTGGACTGTATAAAATAAAAATAAAAAAAAACCTGTACAGCTAGATCGATGGAAGTCGATATTGGGCTCGTGTAAATAATATTTTTATTATTATTTTTAAGGCCTTGTAAATTTAAGTACCTACACTGTATTGTATTGCTCGTACGTGATTATGCCATTATTTTTTATTATACTACTACACTTTAATATTAGTTATAACATAATTTCTGATGCTGTAGAACGAGAAATAGAAATATGAAACATACTTTCAAGAAAAGTTGAAATTAAAATTTGTACGAACTGTATACGTGACGTGAAACACTGTAGGCCAATAAAAAAAGCATTTTGTTGACATTGACAGTTTTGACGTTGTCACTTGGTTTTGTCTCAGCCGTATCGGGACTTGTTCGCAAACTTTCTCACCTTGCAACTCATAGATTTGGAATGTTAATAAATCGGAGGTAAAAATCTGAAATTGTTGCCATACTAATTAAAGATCCGAAATAAAGCAGAGATAAAAAAAATGTAATTATTTCACCCAAGAGCTTCGATTATAACCTGAGTCGATTATAAGTGACAAATTAAATATACATTATATATGTGATAATTTCGTTAAAAAATAACTCTGTCCATATTGTTGTAAGGTTAATATCAGATATTGTATGCCTAACTATATTTATTCACTTGTCAACAACATACACTGTTGAGAAAATTGTTGATGCGTAGCTTAAAATTTTTTATGTCCATTAATTTTAGATACCTGTTCCCATTTATGATATCAATAGAATTTATAATAATATATAGACCATGTTGAGTTTACCCCGCAAGAATTTTAGTATATATATTTATGTTAAAATACCTGTGAATGTCACGCGCAAAAATGTCCTATTTAATTTTTGTGTTATAAAATTGACGTACTTACATTGAAATCGTTATTGTCTTAATAAAATCTAATTCCGCGTACCACTTGGCGAGCAGTACTAATGATGTGGCGGAGGCAACTGTGATCGCCTAGTGGAACGCGTACGGCTGTCCTGTGAGTGTTACCATGTCAGAATTTTGTATTTAGAGAAAAAAATATGACCATTCAAATTTGAGTAAACGAAACTTGGACCTAGTCAACGGGGTTTGATGAATATGTAATGTATGTGATCTTGCATTTTTGGTGTCCAATGATCTGCACCAACATGATACGTGATTTTATACGTGAATCAGTAGGAATGACACCAACAGAGCTCCACTTTCGTGTCCCCACAGTCCACTCGCGCCCCTGTCTACCCTGTGATATACATCATATCATAAGTACAAATTGACATGTTATAGAAGATAGAAGTGAAGAAGAAAAATTACAAAATATCGTTCGCTACATCATTTAACCGTAGACGGATCTATGGCTAGATGTGTTTTTTTTTTGTGTATTCAATGAAGTGTCAATTTGCATTGTACAAGATGACAGTGATCTGACGGTATGACGTTAAATGACATTAACGTGTTTAACGGAAAAAATATTTTTCAAAATTCTTGTTGTTTTAGATAAATTAATATCCTGCATGTAGGAGAAGTGGACAGGGTTGAAAACTATGACTTCAATCTTTGCCGCGGAGTCCAAATTTAGTTTTAGCACAGATGCACGGTTTAGGGCACATAAGTGTCAACAGCCCTTTATGTACTATATACATAAATAGATGATCGGCCAAAATGAAGAAATGCAAGACCGGTGTGTTTTATTGAATGAAAACAAAAAACTAGAGCGTAAACAGATGCAAAGAGGATCGATCCTCAATTAAAAATAAAAACACATTAATTTGTAACAAAAATTATCACATAGAATACGGTAATATAACGTATACAATCACAAAATTATATTAACTTAGATATGTTCGTTATATAACATATTACATAAATGTTCAATATAAATTAGAAGTTCAGATGTCTCATTGTTGGCACTACAATAGATAGGTAATGAAAATAATTGTATAAATTAGGCGAAAACTAAAGAACGATATTTATAATCAAAATGAAAAAAAACCCCGCATTTCTTTGTATTTGTCTACGTATACTTTCTGTGGCGTTAAATGCTCATATTATAATTCCTATGTACATAAATAATACTATTAAGTATGGTATATAAATATACATATATATCACTTCACCATACAAAATGCCACGTTTTAATTTTATTTTATAAATTATAAGTGTGTAAATAACTGGGTGACAGAAACGCGCCCGTTTTCAAAAATCGAACGCGACGAGCGTTCCGTTTGTAAATTATTACTGTGTAACGTTTTTTTTTTGTTTTAATATTTCCAAGACTGTACCTACATTTATCATTTAACAAAACGACAACTGACATTTACTATGTATAAATAAATAAAAACAATATTGAATATTTGTCTTTTCATTTATAATATTGCCCTAATACTATTGTATATGCTGGGATATATTGTTGTAAATATTTTTTTTAGGTTGTATATAGCACTTTGAACATTCATAGTAATCTTGTTCAAGTGACACGTTTTGTGAAGAGGTGCGCGCCAGTATTGAAACCCAGGCTCTCAGAGTAGAAGGCTGGATTTCAAACGATTATGCTATCACATCTTTCTGATGTATGTAATCTGCTTTTCTTCCTGTTAAAGATGCTGTGCCAAATTGCAGTGTTTCGCCACAAGTAATAACTGACAGATATCAAAAATTAATATCAACTAGTAGTGAGTAGTACTTTGAAATTTTGAACACAAATCACAAAATTCCAAATTGGAATACCTATGTGACATATCTAACAAAAGTAGGAATAACGAAAAGTATAATAATGAAAATTAGTCTCATTACGTGCAATGAATGATTTTAATCGTCATCATTAGCCAACTTCTCACACATCTATTCATCACAAGCCAGGTTCTCGCACCGCCTACGATGCTGCCTATAGGCGGCCAGCGCATGTAGTCGGATGTAGGTAGCGTGCTATATCCTGATCTGCCACGCCAGATTAAATCACCCCTTTCGGCCTCTAGTATCCTTGTAGGGGGTAGGGATACGTTATCTTTCTCCGACCCGACACTGATTTTAATCGTAAGCATTGATTAGTTATATTTACTGCTGAGCCGCGCGATATGACCATAGTAATTAAACTGATACCAGTGCGTGAGTCATTTTTGCGGTTTCAAATTTCGATGCCATTCGATGCAGACCGATCACACTCATTCATTTAGCCAATCAGAAAGCGGAAACAAATGGCGCCATATTTTTCGTTAAGTAATAATAAGTAAAAAATACTGTTATTTTTCTCTCTTGTAATATAAACATTATTGACTTCGCTGAACTGCATATCATATTATACTAACACCATATCATAATCATTATTTATTGCAAATATGGTATAAAGATTATTGAAATTCAAAAAAAATTTGACGACGCTGATTAGAGGTGTGTAGCACTACAGTTCTCAATTTGTTTCCGAATCGATGCTCGGCGGGCGCTCTTATTAACAGATGCGTTAATTAAGGCTTTAATTTGGTTGGTACAGCAAAGCGGAGGCCTACCTCGATACCTGGCTCTATCCATTGCATCCTGCACAACCAGACGTTTCGTGGCATCTTCACAGCGCGTTATATGACCAAAGTACCGACAGATTCTGGCCTGCGTTATTGTAAAATGGCCGGTATTTATGCAGAGCTCTAAAAATGAAGACATTTATGCCACCAGGCGTGTCAGCCGGAAAAAACACGTGCCTTAAGCCGGTACACATATATTCAGGTGTATAAACTCACAAAACAATTAATAGTAAAAATTTTGTCAACTGTCATGGCTAGTCATTAGTAAAGAATAATAGTAGAGGAAATTGTAATACAAGAAATAAGGGTAAATTAGCTATACCACGCTTTCGCTTAAGTAAGGTGTCTCATTCTTTTATGGGGAACTGTATTCGCTTTTACAATAAAATACCAAAACACATCATAAACCTTTCAGGCGAAAAAATTAAATCATAAATAAATTTAAGCTCATTACAAAGT
>DWDU01002458.1:0-12718 GCA_018245575.1 Jemadia suekentonmiller
AGCTTCACAACCCAATAGGTCTCTATGACGCTCGAATAAATCCCGATTTAGCATCGTGGCCTCCCGTACTATTAAGTACAATGCAAAGTTTTTATATCCAATCTGTATTACCAAAAAAAGAAAATACAGTTCATTGATATTTTTATAGTACTCATGTGCGTAAGGTTCGAAGTGTTCTAAGGAATAAAAGAATAAATCATTTCATGGAGCGACGTAAATGTAACTAGCGTAACGTGGGAGTATACTACATTGCGCTGCCTACCTCTTACGGGATTACAAAGGTGATGTGACATTTTTTTTAAATCGTGCCGTAAACTTTCCTTAATGGCTGTACACTGAAGTGTTGTAGAGAATGGCCACAAGTATCCCCAGTTTTAGATGTTTTCGCTAAGCATACGAATATTAATTGATCGAAGCTAATAATCGAACTAACAAAACTTTAAAATGAATTCTCTTACGCTAAGAAAGTTGTATCAACTAGTACGGAGCGTAGGTTGAAGGAGGGTGTGTTGATGCCCTTACTTCAGTTTTATGGGCGGTCGCCCTACGTCTCTACAAGGGGTGTATAGTCAATATTTCTCAGTCGCCTTCCAGCGTCGACTGAGATTGCAGCGTGATGCCTTTTCACCGACAACTTTTAACGCGAAATAATCTGATTTGTGCCAACAACGGGAACTTGGGAACAAACTTTAAATAGGTGTCAATATTTAAAGGTTTTATTATATGAAAATGATTAGAAATCTCTATTCGAAACTATTACTCGTCTGTATATAACAAAACGATTTTTAATTCAAAACGAAACGATGTAAATTCATGTGTGTGTGTGTGTAAAAATGAAACAGATAATGTGATTGTGTCATAAAATTGGCAAAACTTTGAAGGTATGCGCCTCTATAAAAAAAATTATATCGTAGACCTACTTAATTGAATAATATATACGTTTTATAATTATTTCTTGCAATATACGTACGGTTCCATTTTAAAAACACGTTTTGTTGATTACTCCTAAATACCAACAGTTATATATGAAGAGAATGAAGAATATGGATTTTTTTTAATTGTATTCATCATACTGTTATCATACTATTGGTATGATGAATAAAATGTAAAAAAAAATAATGAAATAAACTTAATTGTAACAGGTGATTTCAACGACAGTAATGATTCCATTCCACACTTAAGATTTGATAGTACAGGCACACTAATTAATTGTACTTGGAATTATTGAAAAATAACTAATGAATTGGCAAAACAATTTCGTGTGGCTTATTTTATCCCTCTATTACCATAGATACAATCGTTAAGAACAATTTTGATATGAAAGTTGCTGAGAGTGATAAAATAACACCATGAACGGCGATGTGACGGACAGTAGTGAAGAGGAGAGAAGACATTGTCCTTTATGGGAGCGGTTGAGTTGCTCGCGATTTTACTCAAGATTGTGTCGAAGACGTTTAAGGCGGAAGGTGGCGCCAGAGCTCGGTGGAAACAACGGAAAATCGAGGTGAGAAAGTAGGAGCTTGCGGCATCCCACAAGTTCGCATGCACTCGCTTGACTTATTCTCTTCCTGTAAAGGGGTTTTCTTATAACACTCCACCACGCTGTTATAGCATGATTTAGTGGAAATTTCACTAGTGGCAAACTAATCTGTGCTGTCCATCGGCGGCCAGGGTATTTAGCAGTACGTAGATCGTAATTATTATTAAAATATCGCACCGTTTGTGCAATCCGACAAATCTTTATATTCAATTTAATTTATGCAAAAAATAACAATTCATAACCCAACCCTCTGACGGAAGCTATCAATCACTTTTAGGAAGTCCGGCAAAAGTTCGTGGAGTAATTAATATAATTCATTAATCAATCCGTACTAGCCGTTTGCAATAATATTTATGTTAATGACGCCATAATGTCAGCAGCTACATAATGCGTGCGCGGACATCACCATAACACATCGCAATATTATTTTACTATCGTTAGCTAAGTATCAATTATCAGCCTTATCCCGTCCACTGCTGGACATAGTCCTCTCCAGCAGCACGCCTCTGACCTCCATCTTCAGCTCTTCGCATCCAACCGCTGCCAGCCACTTTGCGTATATCGTCACTTCACCAACCGAAGGATGTCCTATGACGTGTGCCAAGACGTGGTCTCCACTACAGAAAACGTCTACTCCGGCGGTTGTTGGTTCTGCGGCAGATGTGACCAGCCAAGCCACTCCAACTTGCTAACTCTTTGCCCCCGAATGTTGGAGTATCTATACACAGGTCAAATTATGTACCGGCTTAATTTACATGTTTTTTCGGGAGAGCCCGACTTCTAGCAGACCTGTCCTTTATTAGCGAAGTCTGTCACCTAGTCAGTGTCAAGTCTGACAGTGTCCAGCATGACAAACAAAGGCTCGGCTTTTTTCATTCTAAAGGAAACATTATCTGACATTGGAGTTATAAAAGGGTTAGACCATGATGTCCTTTCGTTTGAAATTCTTATGAATATGTCGTAGCCCTCGATTGGACGGCACCGCCACTGTCTCAGTAGACCGATTCGATCGTAACTGCTGTCATGGATCTATAAATTTGTAACATCTATATTATATTATTTCTGTCACAAATGCTGTCCCCGGCACATATTTTTCCATTACAATTGTACGTTAACACTATTCATATCTTTATATTAACACGTTACGTTATCTTGTCAGCTGTCTGTTAATTTTTATGTTACGTAATTACAGTCCTTCGGCGACAAAAGCGTAGTGTCGATGTTAATACTGCTGTTCAGTTGTTGGTAAGGTATTTATATATCCACACGTACTCATTTCCAATTTATATCACTCGCTCAATCGCGGCCATTGAAACGTGGCGACGAATGTCGTGACGAAAAATAGTTTTCCTCCAAAGCGGAAGTAATTTCCTCATAATAATAGGGGACCGAGCTACGGCCAAACAGTAAGCACGTACTGCGATTAAATAATTGTAAAAAACTGGATATTAAACGTAGATTCAGTTGGCAAATGTATTGTTTTGCTGTATATTTCCTTAACACCAGAATGTCCAGTCAGTGGACTTTCTTGATATCTTTGAATTCGGAGAAAAATAGCCAATTTTTTTATGATTAGGAAAATTTAAAAGATGTCCCCGATACCTTGGGTGGTGGAAAAATTTGTGGCACATGGAAGTGATATCCACTATAAGTTCCTGGATTGTTATCCAGCGCATGTTTGAAGTGACTCCGTGATCTCCAGAAAAAGCTATCAGCAATCCTGTGCTTAATCCTAAAGCCCTTCCTAGGACAGCCGCCGAGAATTTTTCATATCCCCTAAATATCTTTATTGTGCCCTATATATTCGTACTTGACCCGGTGCGCACTCAACACGCACAATGCGTGACATTTACCCAGTTTGTGTAATATCCCCAATTTCTCTCGTACTACAATGTCGACTCATAAATTATAGCGGCAATGTTCCGCACGCCGTTTCTTCATGCCCACGACACGAGAAAAACATACCTTTATTTTGTTTCGTGTCAAAGTGTGCATCTGCGGCTTCCGCTGTATCCAGCACCATCTAAATATTGCAATGTCTGTAAAAGGAGTAAATAAGTTTTCGTTGTATACGACGCGAGTGTTGGTAGAATTTGATACTAAAAGTCACTAACCTGTTAAGAGAGACCAAAGACTTGTGTTAACTGGTTAGATTTGATACTGTCTGAGGGGAAGTCAGACATTTCCGTGATTGGTTTGTGTCTATGAAGAGAGTGATGATTGTGGAAGGAGCAATTCAGGTATGTTAGGATAGATAATATAGTTATTTTTAAATTCTTTTTTTATTATCACACTGATGGCAAAACGCGCAATACTTCACAAGCGCTTATTAATACGGTTTATTAAAGGATCACCTTCTTAAATTGAATCCCACTCCTGTACATTCTGAGGTTTCTGAAACTGTAATGCTCCACTGACATTCACATTTGTTTCATCATCACCATCATCAGCAGCAGCTGATACAAGCTTTAATTGGTTGATATTATCGTTATCATCAAGCCATCTACAGTTCCTCGGTCGGCCACAAGTCTCTTCTCTGAACGAGAGGTTTAAGGACATAGGCTGCCACGTTGATCGATCGTCTTTACACACCTTAGAAAATTGGTGGAGAATTTTAAGGAATGCTGATTTCCTCGCAAAATTTTCCGTCACCGTTATAGCAAGTGACATTTGAACTAAAAAATCAAGTTTCTAAGAGTCGCACCAGAATTTGAACCCGATCTGGCTAACATTGCTTTTAGTCTTAAACAAGAAAATTCTTATTTCACACAAGAATATACTTAACTGTAATCTGTCTTCGTGAATACATATGTTTGGTTCGTTGGTTTAGTGATTGTAAAGTTTTATGTTTGGTTCGTTGGTTTAGTGATTGTAAAGTTTTATCACATTCGGTCTAGTTTCGACCGTTCCACGATCGCTGGTCACTGGTTTAAATTTCGATGTAATTGAACGAATCAATGCACCGGCTTAATTTTTGTCAACAGCCACAGACTCGCGTTTGAACACAATCCCTCCTAACGAAACCTAACTAACATGGAGCCTAAGGTGTAGCACGCTTGCGTAGACAATGCCTATAAGACTTACGCCTTGAACACCAGTAATATTGACTGGGAACAAAAAAGCTTAAATACGACTACTTCGGAACGTACTTTCACGGATTTAGATCGGAAGCGGTGCGAAACGACGCTAAGGGAGATAAACTTTTCCACGCGGAGTGTCCAAAGGTATTTAACACGGGCAGGCGAGCGCAAACATCGCGTGACTGGTGCCCAAGGAGGACAACTGGATGTATGTTGCTGGGCCCCGAGGGACGTATAAATGCGTTGTCATCGCTCGTATTTACCACCTCTTACAATATTCATTAAACTGTCGCCCATTGTGGGAGTACCGACAACAAAAATACACGTTTATATTCCTCACAAAACCAGCAATAAAATGGTTAAAATGGTACATGACAATAACAGATCCAGGGGAAAGAGGCGATGGGGCTCAGATCCATCCCGTAAATAAAAATTCCGGATATGCTACTTGTTGACAATGACGTCAGTCGCTATTATTATAATTAGATCGTCGCACCAGGTTCCTTGTGCTAACGGGATAGGCAGAGACCTCCCTTTATCCTCCTCTCTTCCTCCGCCGCTCCTTTTATGCTTTTTCAGGTTTTAATAAAACTAACTGAATGGCTGCCTTGTTGGTCGTGTTGGTTGCAAACGCGACTGCCGATCGGGAGGTCCTGGGTTCAATTCCCGGGTTGAGCACTACAAAATTTTTATAATTTAGATTTTCTAGATTGGCTCGGAGTCTAGATATGTGCCCGGAGTATGGCAATAGGCTCACCACCTATTCCGTAGTGGGACCTAAACGTAACTGGTAAAACGTGGGAGTGTTCCGCATTCCTCTCCCTACCTCTTCGCGGATTACTGGCGTGATGTTATATTTAAAATGAATTCCATTACACGAACTCGCGTACCCATACAGTTAGGAGATTCGATGCGGTTATGTTAACTGTACGAAAGTTGCATATAAAGTGTAGGGCTGGCGCGTGGTTCTAATATAGATCTCGTATGTGGACATCCCCTGGTATTCCTGTTTGCTCGCTAACTATTACTACTATTCTTCATCATATTTATTATAGTCACATACAAAAGCTATTACGTAATGGATTTGTCATTAGCGGACGTACGCACGTACACTCATTAATAATTACTATTACTACCCTGCTAGAGGAACGTCAGCAAAGACGTGAATTAGTTTTGTTTGTTTGTCTGCTGTTAATTTTTTTGCTGTCGGCGTAACATTTTTTTGTTATCGGTGTAACAGAATGATTTTGTTGTTAGTACTAAGCGGATGTAATTTTTTAATAAGTTAAATTGATTAAAGTTATCGATTGAGAACTAAATTAATTGTAGCAAGAACTACGAAGGTGGTGGAATCTTTTTTAACAAATCGTCCAAACTTTTAAAACGTTTAGGTACTTGTTAATAAAAAGTTTTGTTATACCTTACACGAAGTTATTTTATCCCATACTCGTCAGAGCCTGTCCTGTGTTGATTAAATAGATATATTTACATGTAGATACAAAACAAACACTACCGTTTGTTAGGCTAATATCCGTCTTTAAAGAACATCGAACCCACAGCCTACAGTGGAGGACCATGCCTCCACGACCAGGTCATGTATATATTGATATTTACGATACGTTCAATATCTCAATAGGCTCACCACCTATCCGTCGTGGGAAGTAAACGTAACTGGTGAAACGTGGGAGTGTACTGCACTCATCTGCCTACCCCTTCGGGGATTACAGACGTGATATTAAGTGATATGTAGATATACACGACACGTTTAATACACGTCGTATGAAAAAAAATTTTTTAATTTTTTTTCGGACGGTACTGCAAGTAATGTTTGTAGCTAACGAGTTTTTTTCGTTCATCGCAGTGCTGAGTGGTGGCTTTTGGACAGCGCACCAACTGCAGACTTCTAGATATCGTAGACTGAACGCAGTTTACATCTTCTCAATAGTATATACGTTTCTGTTTTTGTGCGTGAAACGTATTTTAATTGCTTCAGTGGTATTAGCGATATTAATAACGTAATCCGATCAGTTTTAAGTAAGGGCGCGTTAACACTTTTAAGATTTATTGAAATAGTTCTCGTATACAACTGCTAGCGGTGGATCGTTGGATTCACACGTTATGGCAACACTGCATACTGTTTTATATTAAATCCATATACGGTGAATCGTAAACGAAAACCGTAATTGTGACGCATTTGTAAACCCGGCCTTAGATATCTTACTATATATTTTCTCTACGATATAAAACGTATAAGAAGAGGTTTTTATTGTACCGATCATTTTGCGTTTACTTAAATAATTTTATATTTGTCTGTATATGTGTATAAAAAATAATGAAAATAATAAAAGATGTAGGTACATTATGTCTGTAAGTGTGAATACTATGTGGAAATTTAACAACGTCGCCATTTTTAAGTGTGAAAGATTTCAGTGCGTTCGTCGATAGCAAAATTATAAATTTAATTGATGAATATACAATAATCGCCTTCGATTTTTTAGAATAGATATTGCGCTTGGTGATCTTTACCTACGTCGCTAGGGACCTGACGTGATGGTATATTAGTAGAGACAAAGATTTAACACCAAACCAGTCACAGGCATGTCGAAAGTGAAATACCATAAGGAACATCGCACGTCCAGTATTAACTTCGAGAACTTTCCGCGATTTCATTTCTTGGACAGGTTAGTTGTCAATGTAATCATAATTCAGTGAAGTCTTTCTATGCATCACCTTTTTGAGGTCCACTGCTGGTCTATATGTCTAACTTGACCTGGACACGACGTAACATCACGCCTGTATTTCCCCGAAGCTGTGCGCAGAGGATTGTATTACATTCCCACGATTAACCTATTTATTGTACGTCCCATGTAATTATAATGGTGTCTATTGACATACATACATAAAGGCATAAATCCAGACTCCTAAGGACACTTTCTAAATTTCGAATTAGAAAACCCAGATATCACCCGACCCGGAAACCGAACCCAAGTCCTATCGATCAGCAGTAGCCCTTACAACCATTCGACCAAGAAAGCAGTCAACTGAGCAACACATATTACTAATTTTAAAATTGTAAGTGCCACAGAAGTCTGCCAAGACTGTATCCTGGAAAATAGATGTAGGTAACAATAAGTATTTATAACTAAATCGCATCTCGCTTCCCATCAGGGGCCTTATACAAACAATAATTCCTAACATGGGAATAAAATTACTGACGATAAAATTAATGTCACCGTTCTAAAAGCGTGGGGTGCTCAATTTGAATCGGTATAATTTCTCGCTAGTTTCATTACGAAATGCAGAGTTAGTTTAAAAATTTCATTCAAAGCACCCCACGCGTGGCTTTTAGTTTTTTAAACTTTAATATAGGTACCTACATATTTTTCGCCTTTTAGTTCGATTTGCTATTAAAATTAAACAAATGTCTTTAGTATGTACGTACACACTTGTTATTAGTGGTCAGTGATTTATCCAAAAAGAAATTCATGAATCCTGACGAACTTAATCAGGATAATTGATGTTTCGACGGAATTATTGCACTGTCCTCGGTCCTGACATGATTGTGTGCGAAGTTTCAATTAAATCTGATCCACTACAACTAGGACAAAATTGACTCCGAAGTGTCAGTTACATACAAACAAACATACAATTGAAACGAATACAAACGTGTTAAAAATGTGCTCGTCAGGAGTCGCGAGTCGCGTCGCCGCATCAACCACCCGCCGTCTGCTCAGTACGGCGCCCTGAGCGAGCGGCTGCGCACGAGCGCGCCCGCCGCGCTGCAGTGCGCGCTGTTCTGCGGCGGCGCGCGCTGCCAGTACGAGCTGCCGCAGCAGCGCGCCGCCGCCGTCCAGGGCCTGTACTCCAACTGGTCAGTACTACGCTTAGTCTCCGAACTAGCCCTCAACGCGGTTCTGGTACTGTTGCTCGAGGTACAATTGCTGTTGATGAGTTGAATTCAAAACGCTAAACTCGCGTTTAATGTATACAAATGTTTCTATTTTAATTCGTGCTTAGGTACATATTACTACATGTATGATACCGATTGACTCACACATATTTTTTCGGGATGGCCCGAATACGTTCAGTCCGATTCAGGCTTAGGCAAAAGCTAATGAAGAAAGACGTCGTATAGGTCCGAAAGTAGTCGAGTCGAACATTTGTAATAACATTGTTTTCGTTTCGTTCTTGAACACTGGCCTCTTCTCAGAATAAGAAGGGTTAAGTCTGCCGCATTATCCAAATGTGAGTTAGCCTTAGCGCGCATTTAATTACACTGTGAAGAATTCTAATATGTGCAGGTTTCCTCGGAATATTTTCCTTCAGCGTTACAACACGGTTTAATCTTGAAACACATTTATTGCGGTGGGTGGTGGGTGGCACATCAAACCAGATTTCTGTTATTTGTAAAATTCAAACATTACGTCGCCGGCTGGTACCTGGTAAAGTAATTGATGTTAAGGGTCAGTTGCATATGTTTGATGATTGGAAAGTTCAGTTAGAAAATCTAAGGCCCTATTCACACGAACCATATATCACAAAATGATTGTTATCACTTGTCTCACTATTTATATGACTATACTTCGTTTGTCTCTTTCGCACTCTCGGAACACTAAAACCCGTCGTACTGTAGGCATAGACATTATTTGATTCTACTAATGCTTTTCTATTCAAGGCCTCGCCTCGGGCAAAATAAGGCTTCACCGTCAATCAGCAATTAGAAGTGAACCCATTATTTATTTTTAATCTAAATAAATTAATTCATTCGGTTTTTACCTGTTAATTGTTATTTTGAACGTAACATCAAGGCATTAATTCCCGCCAAGGTAGGTAGAATGTAGTACACTCCCACGTTTCACGAGTTACGTTTACGTCCCAAAATGTAGTTGAGGAGTGACCTATTGTTATACATCGGGAATAAATCTACACACCGAGCCACTACCAGAAATTCTGACAGGAAATTCTAGGTAGATAAATACATCAGTGCCCGTCCCAATTCAAACCCCGGACCTCTCGATCTGCAGTAGCGTTCGCAATCACTCGACAAACGAGCCAGTGGTTTTGAAATTTTCAAAATATACAATATAATAAGACAAATGTATAAATACTCTTATTTTGTTAACATTTTATTTCATTTGATATTTTATTTTAAGATTAGTATTACTATAAATAAAATATATGATATTGCATATCAAATATAAGGGGTGATAGTTTAAAGTTTAATATTTCTACTTGTAGAATTAACAGTCCACGTCCTTGCGCGCACCTTATTTAAACGTAAATACCTATTTGTGTTATTTACATTTACATTTAATATCACTTCAGGAAAACAGCAAGATTACATTCAGGATCAATCTTTTTAATTTGAATAAAATATTCGGTTCAAATGCGAATGTTGTAAAAATAACTGTATACTTAATTAATTCTACTTTCTTTGCTTAATTAATTCTTCACTATTTAGGTCAAGGACAAATAAATTCTTCGTTTTTAAAGCCTCAAGTATTAATAGCGTCGTTGTTGCCATTTGAAATCAAATATACTTAAGAATATAAAAATAAAATTGTATGTGTGTATTTTGTCTTATAAAAATATATGTGAAATTAAGAATGTTATTTTGTATGTATTTTTTAATAACTGCCTCGTCGGTAGAGTGGTTGCAAGCACAACTGCTTATCAAGAGGTGCTGGGTTCGAACTCTGGGTCGAGCAAAGTGTTACTGGGTTTTTGTAACTTGTCATTCCCAGTAATAGTTATTCTGCCTTGTAGTTTGTGCCTGTTGTATGGCAATAGCCTTATCCCATACTCCATGGTAGGACATATTAACTGATAAATCGTGAGAGTGTGCTTCACTCCTATATGTAGGTACCTCTTCTAGAAACAGGCGTGATCTTACCTTATTTAAACATGACACTTATTCAAACCCAACAGTTGAATGCATAACGGCAGCCTGAGCAAACTCAGCGGCATTTCCAGTCATATTGTATATATTGTTAACGTTCGCGTGACTTCCTTGTGGTCAATAAAATAACTTTAGCATACCAAATGTTGCGGTCTAATTACCTTTTACAGCGAACAACAGTGAAACGCTTGTTCCTAACTCTGCAAGTTACTGAAAATATATAGGTACACATATAACGAAATACATTACCCTCCTACACCGTTCAATCGCGTTATGCAAATTGAGTAATGAATTTTTGTTTTTTTGTGATCGTAGCGATGTGAATTAGAATGGAAAGTTCTACACTGACCATGTTCAAATGTTTACTTGTCTTTGTGTGTTTATTCTATCTACAATAAAAGGAATACAAATTTATACAATACAATACAAAACGCTTTATTTCAATTAGCATAATTTGTATAATATACTAATATACAAGTAGGAAGAAATATTGACAGCCTCATTGGTTGGGTACTGATCGAGAGGCCACGGGTTCGACCCCGGGTCGGGCACTGCTGGATTTTTCCAACTTTCTTGTAGTGGCTTGGAGTCTGGATCTGTGCCCGGTATAGAACAGTAGCATTACCACGTATTCCACAGGTCCATAGCAGGACGTAACCGTAATTGGTGAAACGTGGTAATATACTACACTTCTTTGCTTACCACTTCGGCGATAACAGGCGTGCTGTTACGTACACTAGTGCAAACCCACTAACCAATACTAAGTGCCAACTACTCTTTATACTATCTATATCTGCGTTCTTCTTACTTCAGCTCTACAAACCTTTGTGGGTCTTGGACCTAGTTGTCGCGTCTCGTTTCGCTTATAGACAGCTCGATGCGAGTTTTGAACCGCTACAAATCTATGTAATGTATATATATATAACTACGCCCATGCGCCAGGGTCACAGACGACATTCTGGCGATGGCGCGGCCCGGCGCCGCCAGCATCGCCGCGAGGAACATCATACAACAATTCCACAGGTTAGTAAATATTCACATGTATTTATGTTACGTCATAAAACCGGTCGATGGAAATGACTCGAGGTCACATCTATATGATCCTTTCTTTTTAATAGTTCTGCTGTTTCACATACATATCTTCACGCCAGGCCCCTCATAGGTAGGCAGAGGACACCGAGTGCCAAATACCTCTATCCTTACAGACCTGCTGCGCCTTCTCCACATTTATCACTCTCTTCATACATGCACGCCGGTTTCTGAGACTTCCGACTTTCCCATTGTCCAATATATGGCCTATACAGCTAATGTTACGCAGTCCTAGACAAAATAAATGTTGTTTCTTTCTCTCTCAATATAATATATTGTAAATGCGGAATATAATACTTTATATTACTAGATCGTTTCATATTATTACGTGTTTTTGTAGATTCACAACATCACAATATGACTATTATATAATATTAAATAATAAATCTCTAATGTTTCAGTTGGGGGATTCGGTCGGTGATCAATCTCCAGATGGCGGGCGAGCACGCCAGCTGCGGCCCGCCTCTCACCAGCTCGGGCTTCACATACGACCCCAACATATTCATGGCTAATGACAGTATGTGGTGCTTTTGGTTCCCCTAAAAAAGTCTACTTGACCAACACCAAGTAACGATGACTGACGACACGCACGTGGATTACTAGTCGCGATTATTTTATCTCGTCAGTCTTAAGGGGTCATCTAATCCTTAATATAAGCAGCAGAAGAAATAGAAGAGTACAGAAATAAATGAAACTTAAATCTTACGAGACATTATTAATAAAAACATTACCACCCACAACCAACAACTGCAAATGTAGGTACTAGATTAGGTACTGTACATCGGGGATCAGACAAGGACAGCGTCTGTTTTGGGTGACCCTACGGTATGAGGAATTGCAACAATCATTGCCCTTTTTGTTAAAAATTAACGGAAGAGGTTTTCAAAAGGTCTTGCACTGTTATTTTGTGTAGCTTGCCGCTCAACAATGTTTTGTAATCTATTGTCTCGTGCTTAACGTGAATAAACATTTAGCGTCCAATTTTACCTTCGCTTACCAGTACATAGAAGAATGTCAAATATATAAAATCTAAGTACTGCCTCGTTGGTCGTGTTGGTTGCAAGTGCGACTGCCGATCGGGAGGTCCTGGGTTCGATTCCCGGGTCGGGC
>DWDU01002459.1:0-12714 GCA_018245575.1 Jemadia suekentonmiller
ATTAGAATATTACATTTTTATTAAATAACCTCTCACAAGGTGTGAGCGCTGAGAATTAATTGTTTTCTCAAGTATGGCCACTGTTAAAACCAAAAAAGATTTAAATAAAAGACTTCACAGCTCTCATTGCCTACACCTGACACAGGGAACTAAGAATATTATACTATACAGTTTAATAATGGAACATTATGGTTTTACAAAACTAATGAATTTTAACTCAGGTGTCACCATATGTTGGTGATAAACACTTATTTCTCAGTGATTTTAATACTTTAGATCTTCAATATACCTTAATTTATTATAGCAAGACACAATGGATGTTTGCTCAGAGATGTTAACTTGGAAATAAACTCAGTTTTCAATCAATGCATTTAGAGAAAGAAATTCTCTAATATAAAACATCTTCTAAACTTTAACAGTAGAATTAATAAGTCATATATGTGATGAGGAAATTGATGTGTTTTATATCTGAGTTATTGTGGTCTTTAACTTAATCATCCTGTCTAGGTCCAATGCTCCCAATGGTCCAAGGCCTCCCCCGATAGGTTTTTACCCATAATCCTCATGCTGGACATGTGGGTTGGGGATGGCAGAACACAGTTTAAGTTTAATGTGACACAAAAAAGACAATACAATACTACAAAAATCTTTGTCTATTTTCAGAGAGCCCAGACTGAGACTGATATGACACGCAGCCCGAGTGTCGAACGTCGAATACTGTCCACTCCTATCACAGTTGAATCAGGCAGTGACACATTGGATGTGGTCAGTTTGTGCAGTTACAATCCTGTTTCAAGTGATTCAGACGCCATAGAGGACTTAATCAAGGTGACACGACAAGTGAGCATCTTCAACTAACAATTAATTTCTTATTCAAACAGTAAATATGCATTATTATCCATACTTGCAACTTTAACTTTACTGGTGAAACGTGGGAGTGTTCTACACTCCTCTGCCTACCTCTTCGGGGATTACAGGCGTGATGTTACGTAACTGTTATAGAATTACTTCTAGTAAGCGTTAAGCATAAATTGATTATTAACAGGCCGTTTCACTAAGAATGGATTTTAATTAAATGTTTATACATAATATTTCAATCAATATAAATTACTTGATGATGGTAAAAAATATTGTTCCCGTAATATTTCGCCGAGTAACTGATTTAAATGTGCCACGGTGATTTTGTGTTCAAAGATTCGTCGATGTTTTTGCGCTATATACCTAGATAGTTTTTTGATAAAACTCCGACAATTATTCTGTTATAGTCGACTGGAATAATGTGCATGAATAAATTATATTTAATGGTACGGTTTTTTGCAGGCGACCGGTCGGTTGGAGTGAGTTTTTTTTGTAATCAATTTTAGATCTGGAGTGGAGTCGTGATGCGAGCGCATGAGGCTTCCGCGCATTCGTTGATATCGAGTGCCGACATTTGATACACACGACACCACAGATAAGTAACAGCCTAGCCGCTGCGATAAACTGCTTATTTTCGCTGAAGTTGCGTAAATATTGAATTTTATGCGAGTGGCTGTGCTGTTGACAGCCGTGCATAAATTTCATAACAATCTTATCATATTCAAAATGTTAATTTCTATTCTAATTTTATTTAAATTTGTTTAAATTCAAAGTTATTTAAATTCTGACTTTTATATAGGTATTACATAGAGAGTCGGGAGCTGTTCCTACAGTTTCTGTTTTACTGGTAGCAAATAATGACGTCATAGACGAATTGACATATAATACGGTTTTTTTTAAAAAGCATTCGAGTATCCATAGCTAAGAGTCCATACAGTATCAGCCACGTCCGATTTCCGGTCGCTCATGATTCCGGTCTTTAAAGGTCCCTATTTTTAGAGACTGGGATTACATTGTGCGCTCAGTGCGTGAAGAAAATGGCGGAAATATCCACTTGACTAAAGTCCGGACAAATTGTCGACGCGGCTTTGCGAGTTACGGAGGATCTACTAGATTGTTATGGATGTGCGAGGCGAGGATACTTGTGTTGCTAGCCGGGAAAAATAATAAAAACAAACTATTTTGCACAGATGATATGTCTGTTCTCATAGTATGGACATGTTCATTTACCATAGCAAGTGTAGATTTCTTATCTATATATTATAATATTTTTTAAGTTATAAAGTTTTACTGTCGTAATAGCTAGTATATATGGTAAACCAAGCCATACATACTTATATTCAATGAATTATAAGTTGACAATTATATACATTATATTATTAGAAATTCACTAATACCTTTGTCATTAATACATTGCCTAATACATTAGCCATATTCAACTTTACTTTAGTAAAAGCACTTTTAATACTGGCTCATAAATTATGACAGCCCGCAATAAGTTGGGGCTGGCAACACTCACGTTTCTGCCACTATCAGATAGTTTTCATTATGGCTGATCACGCGTGCCGGATACGCTTCGCTAAAAGTGGAAAAATCATGAAATATGGTCGCGAGATGAGAGCTTAACCGCTAAAAATATCTTTCCAAACACGAATTGCTCAGATTTATTAGGATCACATTCTCGGTCATTTATTCAGCGTACGATCGTGTTGTATAAATACATCCGATTAAACCTGACATAGACAATATTATTTTTATAAAAAAGCGATATATAGCTAATAATCAATTCCGCTTGGGATTTGTGATGTGATGATATGATGACCTGAGAATTATAAGCATATTTTGAAGTAGTAAATTTTTAGTTTAACCACATTACTAATGGTATTATATTTTGGCCTCTTTTGGTGGTTAACAGCAACGAGGAAGATTTCGTTGGCAGTACTGGTATCATTATAATTATTAAACAGTTTTATCTTTACGTCGTTGGATTGGACAGAAGATTTCCTCTCGGAACGAGAAGCATTAAGGCCACAGTCTGCCACGCTGGTCAAGTGCGGGTGGGCAATTATACCAGTTTATGGTATTTTAAAATATACCGAAGATTTGTTCTTTAAAGTATAAAATATAAATATACAGTATACAGTATAAAGACAGCAAAGAACGAGTTTAATATATAGAGCCCATTATAATGTTTTGTTCGCATTGGCGTTTGGAGTCACCGGCAGCGGGCGTGCACGCATTGAATCGCGTTTTAGTACAACAAACGAGCAACTGCGGGGCTCAATTATTCCAGCAGTAATGTCCCGGAATGTCTAATTTCCTCACGTAATTTGCCCGGAATTTGTCCCCGGCCGGCGGATGCTCGGAACTATTTTTATTGTTTCTGCTTGTTTCCTATCCGCTTTCTTCCCCCGGGAACAATATAACTTGAAGCCCGCGAACTAACAGACTTGTGTTGGAACAAGTGTATTGTGAATTGCACGTCGGCTCGTCGCCGCGCTGCGATGTTTTGTCTTCCTTCATGTTTTTCGATTGTTGTGGGAAAAAGTGTGAAATATGCTTGCAATTGCGCAGCGGCGGCCGATGTCCTATTGTGGCGTCTGAGAAACGACGTGGGAAAAAAACGCGTGGGCAGGGCAACCATTGTGCGACGGCTAATTAACGGCACTTTTAAATTATTTTTTTTTATCAGCTGGTATAATTTATTTTTAATTATGTATTATATTTTTTTTATGTTTTTATGTTTAAAATGTTGAAATGTTAAACGTAACCAAAATGTTAATTGATTGTAGCTAATGCATGAATCAAAACATGTTATGTTGGATCTTCATCACATTATTATTATTATTATTATGATCGTTATGTAATATTTATCTTTATACGTATGTATGTCTTGTGTAAGATTCCCATGGCGCATGGTGAGCGCGTCACTCGGCCTGTCTCAAATTACAATAACAAAACCAATACATATATCGCTATTTGCAATCAAGTAGCGCATCTCCAGGCGGCTCTTCGGGCTTTATTCGGTTAGTTAGATCAAGTGCATACGTGTTTAACATTACTCTGGGTAGGTTGCAAAGGCGAAATAAAGGGAGACAAGTGATTTTGGAAGCGCGCCAAGATGTGCCAGCCCCACTCCATTTGCGCTTTACATAACTTCGTGTTCAAGGGATCATTAATCTCCCTAGTTCCTGCCAGAGCGGGTTTAATTTTAATAAACGGCTCCAGCCATACTACGGTATTAATTTACATGCCCTAATGAAATCAAGGTATTCGGTTCATTCACAAGGCCAGTTAAGACGGTGTGTCGACCTGGTTGCCCCAGTGATCTGCAGGTGACAGTATTTTCGCAAACTCATACAGTAATATCAAATTAATAATAAATTATAAACGTGATTTTGTTAGTATTTGCGATATAAACACGAATCTCTTTCTACAACTGAAACGTACTGTTTGATATTTACGTGTCACGTCCACTTTGATGACATTTTACAAATAATAATATAAGCGCCGCGAGCATTTGCTGAAAAATGTTTTTCGCGCCCTTTGAGCGACGGAAACATTCGTTTTTGTGGTTCGTTTTGTGAAAGTTGTTGTTTATAATTTTATGAATAGATATTTTTTTAAACATCTCAAATGAATTTGTTTCTCTGTTAATACAAAGCGAATACCTTCGCTTTGAAACAGTCGTGCTTGTGAGGTTAGTTTTTAATATTAAACATTTTTTTCGAAACCGCCACGATATGGACAATGACTTGACGACAATCTGTTCTCGTGTGTACAGAATGAAGATGTGAAACATTTTAATAGAAGAGCTGAAATTCTCTAAGTTAATTTTAAAATGATAATATTTAAGACATATGTATGTACTTTATTACACTTCGTCAGTAACAAATGTATAATGTGTAATGTATATAATGTATAGTGTTAACCAGAGTGCACTCATAAAGCGAGCTGTACCTAAACTACATCTCTACCTCCTTAATTCGCTTACAGCAAGATTTACAAGATTTCAAAGCGACAACAGTCTTCGGGGAATGACACGAAAGTACAAATTCACCCTTCATCAGCATCTGGGGTCGTGTTTGTGGTTGAAAGTAGTGGAGATACAAATCTCTTTAAATCATGTCCATAAATTTACGTAAGAAGTCAGTGATGAGTGTAGTTGAAGAAAGTCAGGTCTGTAAGGATAGAGATATTTATCGTAGCAATCACTTCTTGCTGCCTACCACGTAAGGGTCCTGGCGTTGTGACATATTAATAATACATTTATTGCCCGTCAGCTTCATAACATAAAAACATAAAACAATTCGTTTCACACCAATATACTGACTTAGTGTCTGATGGAGCCACGCATTAGGTATAACTATATAGAAATCAAAAGATGATGTCAAATATAAACGTGATCGACGATAATAACATTGAAAATATCATCCAATAATGTAGTGTGATTATTAAATTTTTGCGCTAGTAGTGGATAACACGAGTGTACAAAAGCCCAGTGAGTTGAACATAACATAAAATACATTCGAAATGGAATTAAGGTGAAGTAACTCACATGTTGAAAGTCCAACAGCGCTAATATGACAACTGTAATTTTGGCTATCTAAACAATGAAGTTATAATAGATATTCAAGGCATTTGTTTCGACAAATACTCTTTGTAAATAGGTCGTGGTGAGCAAGAAATTCTCTGTTAACGCTATACAGACGAACAAAGTTTTGGAAGCTTGAATTGTAAAGATACAAATCATGTAACTCTGGGGCCTCTGGTCGTTTTTTACAGCCGCGGGGTAATTGTACTGGAGCGCAGGTGTTCGCGCTGCTCTCCTGTCCTCGACGTGCGAGGAGTGAGGAATGATAGCTCATTGCCGGGGCCGGAATAAGTTGGCCTGGATTGATATTCCCGTGTTGCTTAAAATCGATTGACTACCAAAAAACCCAATACATACTCGTATATCAGAATTCAAATGGGAATGTGAAGCGAAATTAATTAATTTCGTGCATGTAAGTATTAATCATTGTTTCTATATAACCTGTGTGGTGTACAAAAGATTTTCTACAAACATACACAATATTTCACCATTGAAACGGCAAAATGTAGAGTGAAATTAACTATTTCACCAACGCAAATTTTAAAATGAGCAGTTTGATTTTTTGAGTTATTATTAAAGTTTGTTGGAAACTGTGCAAAGGTTATACGAGTAGGTTATTACCAAGAAAAGAGAATGTGAGCCCTAAGTCAATGCCAAATAATTAACCGGTAAATTGTTTCACAGTGAGGGTAAAGCTGGCTTGGTGCAGCAAATTAAAAAGCATGCACCGGTCATAATAACGCAACATAAATTACGACACATACGTGGTATTGTAAATGTTTAATGGGAGTGTTCTACACTCCTCTGCCTACCTCTTCGGGGATTACAGGCGTGATGTTACTTTTTTTTTTTTTTTTTTTTTTTTTTACTTTCACTTGTACATTACCGTTACTTTGAACATTATTTATAGTACATTGATATTTATTTATTACGCCAAATAATATTAATAGATATAGTAAAAATCACACGTGTTCATTCAAATTAGATAAGTCAATAACGGAAAGTCCGAGAAAATTCACATTTAATATATTTTCCTGATCGCACACACGACGCACAAAGTTGTTACAAGTGTAACAAGCAACAATCTGTGGACTTGTGAAAAACTAAATCAAATAACTTTGTAAGCAGCTATACTTTTATTGGAGAGAAACATAGTTAAAAATCCAATAGACAGAAAATCAGGAGATCGTCTGCGGTCGACCCCTGAGTGCTCTGTGGCGTTTAGACGACCGCTGGGAAATACCGCGAAGCGTCTTTTGACTCTGATGCGGGTACATCGGACTAAACACCTCGCCACTGTCACCTGCGCCCGTACTGTTACACAATACAATTCCCTATACTACATTAATTCTGTGGTTAAGAGTGGCATAGTGGTTAAGAGTGGCATAGTGGTTAAGAATTCAATCCTGTCAAAGTTCAAGCCGGGGTTCAAATCCTGGGACGCACTTCACAAATAACGCGGGCATTAAGATTGAACATTACTTATTTTAACGGTGATGGAAAACTGTTAATCTTCTCCAGAATGTTCGCACTCGGCCAGCGTGGCGGACTATGGTGTTAATCGCCCTCATCCTGACAGGACGGCCGTGTCGAACGGTGGAACGATAAGAGCTTATAATGTTGATGCAACAACAAACTTACAAGTAAACAAAGCAGGATGAAGAAAGTAAATAAACTGAACTATTAACTAGAGCATTCAAGCTATTAATTGTACCAGTTCAAAGGAAGTTTAAATTTTCATTCCTTCCTATAGGATCCTAATAAAAAGCATTGGTTGTTCAATGTATTAATCCCGTTACTCACGCCTCGGTCTCGCTACAGACTTACAACTGTTCGGCTAGTCGGGCCTATCTTTCGCCATGTAATTGGCGCTCGTGACTCGAGCAAGCCGCTATATCAACAGCCATTCACACATACAATCATACATTATATATTTATGTTTGTGTCAACAGATGTATGTAATTTGTTGTCACTGTAAGAGTAATATCTTTATTATGTATATCGGTTTGTGTATTTCGTTCGTCATGAGAACGACTATCTCTTAATCGGCAAAGTTATATTCTATTTATCCCGTCCGAGGTACTCCTTGAGTAGGTACTATAAACTTCTACATACAGCGCGCCCTGGTCCGCAGTAACATGTGCTTATAATCGCGTGTGGTAAAGAGCATTATGTCATTATAACATTTTTATTTCATCTGCGTTGTAAAAATAAATGATATTAAACTAAATGTTATTAATATGCAAGTACGTATGACATTGTTGAATGTGAAAAAAATGATGAAAACCGATATGAAGACAAGTTTTATGTTTTCTTACTGTATGTTTATAACTTCAACGGCAACAAACAACAAAATTTCTAAAAGACGGTAAGGAGAAGGAAACCGTATGAGATAGGTTATCTCTGGCAGAAAATTGCTTTGCATCTCCAAGGAAATATCCACGGTAGAGAAAATCCCGTTTCGTAACTTCTCAAATCCCCTTGTAATAAATATATCAAATGTTAGCGACGTCTACATGTAAATCTCATAGAGTTTTAAAGCATTTATTTTTGCATTTGCTTTGGTGATTATACCACGTTGATGATGTAAACAATGATAGAGATATTTGGCGCACTCTGCGTTCTGCCTACCCCCGACACCTGGCGCGATGAAACGAAAATAATAAATACGTTAACACTAATTCCTGCAATCTACATCTGAGTAAGTAAAATGCACAACTAGCGCTAATTTTGATGGATGCAAGTGCCGAGGGAGACAGACTCATCATCACAGTAAAGGCATCTGGTGAGTCAGAAGTTTTAGAAACCGGAGTTAATGAAAACTATCATGAATTTGGAAGAAACACTCCAGAACTGTAAGATGGTCGATGTTCTCTATCTACCACAAAAGAGATCTGAAGTGATAATGTGATAATAATAAAATAGACCCGAAATAATTTGTAAATCCTTAGTTCAGTTTGCCATGAATTACAACTGAATTAGACACAGAGAAATAAGAAGACCATAATGTCACATAAACGTTGACAACAAAAACTCATTAATGACCTTGTTACACATTTCGTGCAACACGAGAACCTGCTTTAAAATTATAATTAAAACGAAATATATTATTCAACAAAAATAAAATGCCACTATATTGGAGTACGGCACGCGAAATGCGAAATATTTCCGTTATTTACAATTCACTCGCACGCTATAAATAGTCCTACTTGGGTACATTTATCTCTTTAAAGCGTCACGAAGCGAAACTGTTTCAGTCCTGAAACATTTTAGGCAAATTTATTTTACTTAATTTTTCTTACTTTAACATCACGCCTGTATTTCCCCGGGGTAGGTGGAGGAGTGTAAGCACACGTTTCAACTTTTATGTTAGAGTTCAAATGGAATAAAGTGAGGCGTCTGTGCTGGGCACAAACGCAAATCAACAGGAATTTCGAATAAAACCATGATACTCGATTTGCGGTGTCGGACCTCGGTGCTGGCGCACTGAAGTCACGCTTGTCACCACTAGCCCAACGAAAATGTCAATACTTGGTAGTTTTTGCTTTTCTATTCACTTTTACTTTGCTGTTAAATTTGTAACCTACCTACCTAGGTAGGTTACCAGTAGTACCTGCTACTGGTAACTAGTTAGACAAGCTTTTGAAAATACGCGATATACTAATTCATGGAGGTCACTATTAAAGGTAAATATGTCTGTTGAAATTTTTAAATTTTTTATTGACCTTCGACAAGTTTTATCGACCATTCTCTGACAATCGATTGATTAGCAATATAACTCGCAAAAGTTAACATGGCACCTCGCTGTGATGACGTAAATAGCGAGGTGCTGACGCGTTGATAGCGATAGCGGAAGGCAATGCTAGCGGAGTCGGATTTGAAGTAAAGTGCCAAGTTGATTTCTGCGTGTTGTAATTCTTAAAAACGTAGCATCCCTAGGACAAAGGAATCCTTTTATTTATCATATCGGTGTAGCAAAGTATTTATTTGAAGCTGAACAATTTTTATTGCTTAAATTCTACATTTGTGTTTCGTAAATTTCTTTAAATCAAAGTACCTACATTTTATTTTATTTTTCACTGCTTCTTAGCTTTTTAGAGGATTTAATAACGAAGTAATTTCCATGTCAATTTCGTTGCCACGTCTAAAAACGTACAGTCATTCTATTAAGACTTCATTGTTAATAGACCACTCCGATCAAGTGGATTTTTAACAGTGTAGGTGCGTCTTCTCTTAATACCGCTTCCTCGGGGCTTCGCCGCTGTACGTGTTGTAATTAATACTTCCAAATGTGATAAGACTGTACGTACATAAAATATGTGCAGTACGTATGCCAAAGCACATGTGTTTTTTATAAATTGCTTATTTTTTTATCATTTTTAATAATAATTATCTTATTTATATTAAGAATATATAACATTCTATAGCAGGCTGTCGTTTCGTAAATCTTACATTTAACATCTTAAGATATCATATTGACTTTATGTATATTTCAAACTGTATATACTGCTATTAATATATTTTTAAATATTGTATGACATTGCTTATTAATCTAGAGTCATTAAAATTTACTCGGAATCTTAAAGCATATATTTTATCGTAACTTTTATGAGCAATCTTTAATTTATAAAATCATCACGACTGCGAGGTAGTTAAGAGAGAATATAATGCCAAGTATGTATATTATTACAAAACTTATATATTACACCAAACACATAAACACTACGATATATATTTATTACAACATTTGTCTGTTGTAGTTGCTTAATCGGTCACAGAGATAATATATGTTGGAACGTAAGTGTAATAATGGCGCGGCGAAAATGTAGGAATCAAGACTTGCGTGTGAGCGGGGGTTGGGGCGGCGGCACGCAACTGGCCATGACAGTCTCTCCTACATATTCATAATGCCGGGAATTACGTACTGCATGCCTTGCTCGCGAACTGTTCAAATAGAAAGGCCTTAATTTACACCTCGGACGTTCTGTTAGCCTAGTAACGATTTAGACGATGGTGGATATAATGTTTAAAACTTCACCATTATCTTTTAGTTTCACTGTTGGAGGAGTAACTCGACATGGGTAGGGTTGAGTCCATAGCCTGACACGCTAAATGACTGTTGGCAGACTTTTTCCGTTTTCATACTGTTCTGAATGTTTTTATACAATTAGGATATTCTACAGATGATTGTGCTAAAATGTTTCCGAACACTGGCACAAAATTTATAAAATCTTATTACTTGTTATGTCTATTTTGGCGTCGGGTTGTGATTTTATTAAAATTACACGTTTCCTTATAATAGAACGTATAAACAGATGTCAAAGCTAGCTAAATGATAAATTTGAAACTAATTATTTACATAAAAGTTTAAACAATTGAGACTAACAATTTGCACTAACTTTCTAGAAAGAATGCTAGTACAAATGTTTTGAAACAAAACCTGACAAAATAAAGGCATATTTACATTATGAATGTGCTCCCGACTCGAAGCAAAAACGAGTCGACCTAGGTGACTCACAGTATTTTAGAACAAATTGCTTTACAGTAACGTGTTCCAGTTAATTCTGTGCTGGTCCGGTTCGTTAGGGCTCCGTGCGGGGGTATTAATTATGGGGTAAAATGGGGAGAATAGCAAGGGAAGTACGGTATAAAGTGGAGAGCCCCGTGAGTCATGTAGACGCGGCCAGACGGCGCCAGCCCGCGAGCCATGCACTGTCTTGCGTGACCCTCCCCTTCAATTGTAACAGAAATACTAAGTCCCAGCTTAAATGACTGTTTGTGTTGTCAAAACGTTTTTGTACCTTCAAAGGGATTTTCGTCTGTTTGTTCGAAGAAACAAATGGCTCATTTATTGTCATTTGTTGTAGATCAGATCGTTTCAAGCGAAAGTATCGTATTGTGTTTTGTTGGGTTTTAATATTGTACGTATTAATTTTGTTATGAAAATGAACCAATTCGTAATTACATAGCTAACGGCAGACAAATGACATTTTCTAAGTCGAATTTAATATACATTTCCTGGGAACAAAATACTATTTAAAGCTCTGAGTCACGAATTTACAATTTCCGGGAATATAAAAAGGAAATTATTCTACGATGAATACTTTGCTTAATCTTCTTGTCACTTGCTTTGTGTTTCAGATTAATTATAATCTCAATAGATACACTGTCGTGACAGATATTTACGTTTGAACATAATGACAATATTATTATTATTTTACTGAATGATAAAATAGTTACCTACATGTATTTCATACGGCTGAATCGTACTTACGGTTATGTAAGTTACGAATAGCTGTCTGACGCTCAGCTTATATAATTTCGTTATTAATTACCTGTATCGGTAAAGAATATTATAATGTATTAAAGTATGATAAACTAATTTACATTTTAGTGATGAATGTAAAAGGACGACGTCAGATTCTTAAGCACAGAGATACGAGTACATATATGACACTTGGTGTTTTCTGTATAAAGTACCCGGCGAGAGACATGGGCTGATGACGATGTTATAAAAATATCAATTTAGGCTTCAGTAAAGTTAGTTTTAAACACATAAAAGTTTTTTCGCGAAATCAATTGTAAATTCGAAGTTGAACGTAACGCAAATATAGAGAAGATTAGGTATGTCTTTACACTTGAACCCGGCGCTAAGCACCCGAGCCGGCGCTTCCACCTTAAGCCGGTGAATGATCCCTTTCATTTCAGCCATTTATCGAGCGTAAGTGCTCTTCGGTTGTTTTCTAAGACTTTCTGCTCCCACTCTTTTATATTGAAGAAGTAGTGAACGTCTCTGTCGGTCATCTTATGTTAAAATGTCAGTAATATTTTTGTACAAATATGTGTCAATATAATAACCTTATTCCTTAATCTCTGCCTATCCCTATGAGTAATATGTATATCATTACCGTACCATACCACACCACACTATGTATAATAAAATGAAACGATGTTTAATGTGCTACTGTAACCGTTCAAGGTCAACAAGGTACATTTAAGTCTTCAAATGTTGCTTAAATAGCGATGGTAACGTTGAAATTAGCCATCTGGTACCTACTGCGCTCTCCCTATTGTAAAATCAACACGTTATTCGCAAATATTTGGATTAGATTCAATTGTAATCGAAAGAATTGTGTCGGGATGCGTTAATTTAATAAAAAAGTGATAATGTACGCTTAATGCCTGTTTCATGGGATTTATAACAATTGGTGAAACCTGGATATACTACACTCCTTACCTAACGCTTCGGAGATATACAGAAA
>DWDU01002460.1:0-12714 GCA_018245575.1 Jemadia suekentonmiller
GAGATCGCCCACGCGCTCTGCCTCACTGAACGCCAGATCAAAATCTGGTTCCAGAACCGCCGCATGAAGTGGAAGAAGGAGCACAAAATGGCGTCGATGAATATTGTGCCATACCACATGAACCCGTACGGCCATCCCTACCAGTTCGACCTTCACCCGAGTCAATTCGCGCATCTCTCTGCATAGGATCAGTGGAATTTTTCGAACAGTGGATAACTGATTCAATGAAATAGTCAGTCGGTCGTCTGTAGACGAGGTTGTGTGTAACATCGTCTGTCGCAAAGACGCATGTTACAACAACCAGACTGGGATCAGTTATTCGCTGCTCGAAAAATTTATTGGCAATCAAACTAATTTGTTAAATCGTTGTTGTGACATTATCAGTGACGTTAATATGTGTAAGTGCTTCGGTTATTGGACATGACGGGGCAAACTTAGAGACTACTTGAAAAAACAAGTGTTAATTTAAGACCAAACTTGTAACAAAACATCTGTTAGATAAAGTTATGACTAATTAGTTAAAATACTTACAATAAAGAAATTGTATCATCAAGTGTTGCGATTACTTTGGCGTGTAATTTTAAAATGTTGTTTAATCTCTCGTGTAGAAAGAATTTTACCTAGTCATAAGCTATGATTCGTTCTGCATAATATTCCTAAATTTGTAAGATAACATTCACGAGTAATAGTGTAAATTGTGATGGCTACGTAGATAATAAGATAGATGTGTTTTTAGATTCGAAATATTTAAACTTTAATAGAACAACTATCTAAAGATCAATACGTGCTACGAAATTTGAAATTAACATAACTTTAACCATCGAAAAAAAAAGCAAATTCGGAAATGTACAGGGATAAAGTAAACTTTGGAAAATTCAAAGAGCAAAAAACGATGAAATAGCAGCGGTTTCAAAAAATGTTTTCTTAGAACATTTCAAAACTTTATCTAGTTAATTATTTACGGCTATAATATTATAATATACTAAAATAAGTACGGCTTGTGTAAGCGCTGTGAACATTATTACAAATTGTAAGCTCAGTAACATTAGATTTGTGAATAGGTAGATTCTTCTTAATTGTAAATAATAATAATTTCTCACTAGAGAGTACGGCAGAAAGTTAATATATTCGGTATAGTGACTTCTTTCGAAGAACTGTTTTTTATGTTCCTGTCTTAGTTATAAATGATAAATATTTATCATCGCATGAATTACGTTTCACGATTAATAAAATAAATATCCTTTAGAATTATTATAAATAGTAATTTTTAAATTATCCACCAACGATTAATACAATTTAAATATTTCATGTGAATTTGCGTACTTTAAATCTTTAATGTCGTATTTGTATAATGTACTTAAATATACTTAGTAAGTAAATAATTTAATTTCTTCCCTAAAGTGTTCTAATGTTAATACCAGTTCTTACTTTCGCTCAATCGCCTTCCATTATAATGGCAAGTTTTTGTGAATCATGGTTTTTCGTTTTGTTACTACTTTATTAGAAACGTCGTGGTCAACTGTGATATTTTGTTAAATTTTATTCTTAAGTAAACTGCGCAATTCGAGTTCGTTTCATTGAAATCTTCTGGTGTGTTACTAAAGCTTACTTTAATTCCATCTTTCGTTCATTTGTTGGTTTATTTATTGTTTGTAAATACTATATTGTCTTAGTGTAATCGGATCGAATAACTGTCAAGTTAGACTTATGTTGTAATTTCCTTAATATCTTCACGCTCAAAAGCTTCAATATGAATTATTCTGTGCAATAGGAAGTTGCCTAATGTTTATGATTTTCTCTATGTTCTTTTGCTATCTGTACCATATTGTTTATTAAGTTGTGTTAATTCTTTCTAATTAATAAAATATAAATATGTTTATCGTTCATTCCAGTTCAAATGAGAACTCTAGGGAAGTATGCTACATGATCATTTAAATTATTATACTGTATTGATATAATGTATTAAATTTGAGAATTGGTAAAGATGATAAAATAAATTATGATGAAATCTGTGACTTTGATTGCAGAACCATACAGATGAACGATAATAGAGCGGCGGCGTTTGAATACTAGAGACGGGAGAGTACGGAGAATGTTATTGAGCAGACGCTACAAAGAGTTGCTAGAGATATATTTTCCGGGTATGCTTTCAAACGGCGTTGCAACCGCCAACGAGACGCCGCTTCGCGTGATGGTTGTATTGAGTAATGATTAATGATCGGCACCAATGACACGACAGCCGGAGCTGCCGCGAGGGGGCGCTCACCACGTGCCAACAAAGGAGTGTCGAAAAATGTGAAGGTTGCCTTAGTTTGTAGGTCGCGGGTGCTGCGTATCGGAGGCTGAACCTATAAATCATTCCGTCAGAATATTTTGCTTTGTACCCAGAACTGATATGGATGTGTTCGCGCCACGAAATACGCACGCACTAAAAGAGCCAAATGCACCGAAATACAATAGGAAATAGCGAACACTAACACATTTCTTCAACCATAGACTTCAAAGCTAAGTACGCAGTATGACTTCATGAAACTTATGCTTAAGGCGCGTTCATACAAATCTTGTAATATAGATACCATGATTTAAGAACGAATCAAGTTCATATTATATTATCGACTTTAAGATTGATTATAATTGTCTGATTTTTTATTACACATTGCAATACATTTCGACGTCCGTGTAGGAACTAATGATGATTGAATATGATTGAGATATTTGGCAGATACTGTCTGCCTAAAACGTAAATATCCTGATATGTCGATATAGCAATAAATATAATAAAAAATTATAAAAGCTTACCTCCTTTTTCTCGGCTTGGCATATGACATAACAAGTAAATCGTGATAGTGTTCTTACACTCTGCCTATCTTCGAGGTACGCAGGTGTGATGTTATGCTATGTTAATAAAAATAAAAAACAATACATACGGATGTCCAATATTTGTGAACGACCTACAACGTTTGTATGGGATTCAAACACACTTCTGCCGAAGTCATTGAACGGGCAAATAAGTGACAATACTAAAGGTAAGATGTGTATCTGCGATGCCGTGTCGCTTTACAAATGACTAATATTATTAATGTTGGCCTGTCCGTCCGATTGCTGGGACTCGGTGGACGATCGCGAGATACCTTACGTATTAAGGTGTGCTCGGCTCGCGAATCATTTTTCATGTACAACCACGCAGTAGTGATTGGAGTTAGAAATGTCCTCTCGCACTTTTAAGATCGACAAATGGAATCAAATTATCGAACAGTTTAACTCATGCTGCCTCTTGCTTGTGTGGGCATGACATGCCTAAATATCTATGTTATTGGTTTCAAATACTAAATATACTATAATAAAACAGTTCTGTATTTATTTACAAAGTCTGATTGCCCACGTCTGGCCTTCGTATCAAATTATGGCCTTAAATTAATCCTTCTCACTCTAAGAGACAGGCCTCCTACAATGGAAAATTTAAGAGTTGACGATAAAGGTGATGGTATATTTGCAAAAGTCAATGATAATTAGAATAATTGGAATAAGAAACAATATGTTTATATTGTTTTTTTATTAAGATACTAGCAAACAAGCGAGAAGTAATCAATAGTGCATAAGTTACTTTTATTACGTATAGTTTTGGTTGCCTTGCTTCGTGTTAATTATATTATTTATTGTCTGTATGTGCCAGTGGTACGTAAAGAAATAAAGATATTCTATTCAATCACGAGGTACGACTCATAAAATCTGCATCTGCCTATTATTATTGCAGATACTTCTGCAAGCTACCCCGATTAGGACTGTGAATAGGAATGTTAGTGTCTGTTGTTTCAGTTTATTTGATGTTACTAAAATCAATACGTGATATATAGTGTCAAGAGGACCACAGGAACTGTACTGGTAGCAACGTTAATTAGCATGTTAGTGTGAATATAACCTAACAGCAAGCCTGTTATGTCCTATCGAATAGGCCATGAGCCTATTGCCATACACCGGGTCAACTCCAAACTCCGAGCTGCTATTAGGAATTTCAAGTTGGATAAACTCAATAATACCCAACCCGGGAATCAACCCTAGAACCACTCGCTCAGCAGTCGCAGATGCAAGCATTAGACCAACAAGGCAGATTGATTAGTGTTAATATGGATGCATTTGGTATATTTTTCATATTTGAGGCGGGTCACAGGTGCATTGCTACTGTGCAGAATTGTAGCAATATTTTTTTAAATGGTTTCTCATCGTTAATGCATACTACGTTACGTTATATTTACTGTGTCACCTTTCCTCCATCGCACCAGTCGCCGAAGGTTGAAGTTCCATCCGCGTCCACTGGACTCACGGCCGTCTTACTTGCACGTACTTGCAGTGTGAAATTAGCTTCCTTATAAGGCTTCCCCGGAACGCTATGACATGGGGTTCATCAAGAAAAGCGCAAAACGGACTCTTTTTCAAGCCAGGAACACATGCCACACATCGGTATCACTAATATTTATTGGCCGACTGTGACCACTTACCATCATGTGGGCAGTTCGCCTGTTTGTCAGTCTCAAAATAATAAAAAATCTGAATATATAAAATAATAACTACATACGTACTTGTATATGCAGATATAATTGTAGATGCACATGTACCTGCAGATATATTTATATTCTTCAAGTTTGGCATATCGTTAAATTATATAAAAAGATATGACGAAAAGCATTATGTACATCAACACATTATGTACAAAACACATCAAAATATATTATACAATAACTGCTTATTCTCATGGAATTTTCCTTACATTATCATGTATTAATGGCACTTCTGGTATATTATATAGCCTACAGACCATCGCATCGTGTGAGACCTGTACGACATCGTTTTGACGACTGATAATATTCCAGTCGAGTTTTTAAGAAATACTTGCCACAGTGAGACGAAAGCTGTTGATTTTATAAATTAATTCGTTCAAAACTTTTGGCATGTCCAAGATAAATTTTATAGGGACGAGATGAAAAATTACAACTTAAATCTGTGGTTTTGTCAACTAAGTGTTTAATGCAGCTTTTGATTTATGCAAAGTGCCTATATTTCTTTAGAAAATAGATATTAAGTGTAACTATAGAAAAATATGTTACCCAGTTCTTGTTATTTATTAGAAAATAATATTAGTATTTTTTTACGATATCACACAATGTAGGTAATTACGCCATGGATGAAAACTAATAGTTCTAGATGCCAGAAGGAAATGGATAAAATGTATGAACAAAATAATTTCGATACTTTGTAGAATTTGTATCGTATTTGATAGTGACTTAATGTAAGTTAGTTCCAATGTCACTCCTGCATATTGCGAATAACTGAAGAGAATAAACTTTTTCTGAAAGTTTCATGAACGCTTATATGCCTTGGAGATCTCGTTAAGACCTCGATGCGAACTAGCGTCAATAACAATTTCCTAGAAGCGCGATATCACCTAAGCATAACCTAAAAGCGTCGATCATAGCTTCTCACTTTAAACGATCGTTTCAGATATAAGTAATGTTAATACTGTGGACTGGATCCAAAAGTATTTAGTAGTTTCAAAATACGCGAATTTACACTTACATGAAATACGCGGCTAACCGCGCGGTTAGCCACTCTCATTTTGATAAAGCTAAAATCTGTAATATTTTGTATATATTGCAGTGATATTTCTCATTTAAATGTATTCACTGCCTCGTTGGTCGCTTTGATTGCAAGCGCGACTGCCGTTTAGGTCCTGCGTTCGATTCCCGGGTGGGGCACTATTAAATATATCTAATTTAGATTGTCTAGTAGTGGCTCGGAGTCTTGATATGTGCCTGAAGAATGGCAATAGGCTCACCACTTATTCCATAATGGGAGGTAAATATAACTGGTGAAACGTGGGAGTTTTCTAAATTGCTCTGCCTACCTCTTCGGGGATTACAGGCGTAATGTTACGTTAAATGTATTAATGAAATGACGCATTAAAATAATAACTTAACTTCCAGCGCTCCAGCTTCATTTATACTCACAGCTCTCTCTTTTCTAATAATTTTTACATCTCTTCTCTCTTCCTTAAATATAAATAATTCTCGATCCCTCGTAATTAAATACCGTAAAATACAGTATATTTACGAAAGTAAGAAAGCAAGAAGCTTAACACTCTGAAAGTGCTTATAATACTGTAGCTGTTAATTATGGAAGACACATATACGATTTTAGAATCAAAGAACACATTTAAACAAAAGCATCCAACTAGCAAGCAGGCCTATAGTAGACTTCATTGGGAACTGGTGAAGTGAGAAAACTCCACTACACAAATTCCTTCCCGGTGGCTGGAGAAAATATGAAAAGAGGGAGTACAATGCCGAGGGCCTTCATCAATCATCCGATTTCATTACTATCGAGCTAACTATTGTAGCCGGCCTGTTAATACACCTACTGTGGGTTAGTATGAAACGCGTATTTAAATTCTTTAATTACACACAAAAGGTTATAAGATATAGACTTTCCGCATGTTTGATAATCATAAATATACGCACGTGGAATGTCAGTTTACTCTTCTAATTTAGTATTTCAACAACGGCGGTCTTCTGAAGAATTTGTGTCACTAAAGGCGCTAGAACCTAAAAATAAATGAAATAATCCATAAATTAAATAAAAAATGTACGCATGAAATAATTAAAAATGACTGACTGATAATTATAACAATATAGTACGTTCGCCAAGTGTCGGATGTCTACTCGTATATCTTGAAATAAATAAGTTTATTTTAAATTTGATCTACTCCAATTTGATTGATTGATTTGATGTGTTCCAAATACTTCTTACAGTCGGAAATGCATATTATAACCACACTTCTACAATTATCAGTTACACTTTTGTACATTGGTGTTACCGAACGTTGAAATTAATATTGTCCTTGGAAAAGTGAGCCACCTCCTTGCATGATTTTTTCAGTTTTTTTTCTATTTCGTATAGCAAACAGAGTTACTAATACCATTGTTTCATTCCATTTAAGTCCTGTACAACCTATACTATATAGATCAATTTTTAAAAAAATTCACAAATATTTTTTTTAATGTAACAAGTACAATTGAAAACAAAATCTCTCTCAATATCTAAATCTCTGTCAATATTAATGTTTTGGAGATATCCCAAGTATTCTTAGTAAAAGCCGTTAATAAAAGCGCCATCTAAGGGAATCAGGTGAAACTTACCGTCTCAGAAGCATCTCTAATCATACAATAGTACTATTCACGATATAGGACGAAAAAATTGTTTTCTTGTAATACATAGATGTCATCTGACAATACTTTGTTCATTCCCTATCATTCTTATTAGAATAATATCATTCGAATTATAATAATCATGTGGTATAAGAATCATTCGAATTTAAGATTAAAAAGTAAAATGTAAAGAAATATAAGTTGTAAAAACGCAGTTAATCACTTAAAGAATATGGATTACTGACACATAGCGGAATATTTCGATAACTTTTACTAATGTACATGTAAATACTAAAAATAGTTCATTAGTTTTACGCTAGATGGCAGTACACATGAAATAGCGTTGCTGTCGGTAAAGCAGTTTTATAGGTTTTCGATGACATCCCCGACTGCCCCGAGCTTTCAATAAGCTCTTAGAGGGAGGGAGATTGTGACGACTCGCTATCGCCTGTGTAGAGTATAATTTTTTTAAATAATCTTACTTAATCCAGATTTCAGCTACGCAGAACACCACAAAAAGGTAAGTGAAATTTTATATTTCTGTCGTATTATATAATTACTTCAACTGCCTCCATTTGTAATACAACGTCGTACTAATGAAAAATCGTTAATTTCGCCAAGATAACGCTAGGTACTTGAAATATGGTGCAGTGAAATGCAAGATACATTTAGGAATCATAGCTTTCTGGTTTTATATATCAGAATCACACCTGTTACCCGTCACTTAACGTTTTAGATTTATTTCAATCCAATATTCGGAAACTAACATAATTATTGCCGTGTTAATTTTAAAAATGTCACCGTGTAGTGATTGACTTGTGAAATATAATTGTAAAATGTATTATGTACATATGTATGTATTAAAATATATAGCTTAATAGAGGCAGGTGATTATTATGTATAAATACAATATTTTACATATGAACGTGTTTCGAATACAATTTTAATTTGTCGTTTTGAAGTACATGTAGGCAAATTGGATAATACATAAATGTTGTTTTTTAATAAATGAAATACATTGTAGGTGTCTTAATATTGTGTAGATTCCACTTTTGTTAAATGTGTATTTGTATTTTAATCTCGTTACGAAACAAAAAAAGCACGCTTAGGTAATAGAGCGTAAGTTAATCCTATGTAACAAGTAGCCAGCCTGCAACGTGATCCCTTGCTACAAAAAATTTGTTAACTTGAAACTTATACCTGGCCCATGAATGGATATTTTTGTCTAAAGGTTGTTGGAAAAAAAAGCAATAAAATATGGCCGACACAAAGGCACCTCCAGTGCGCCTGCGCTGACTTTGGACTTGCGCATTTTGATTGAACGGATTTGGGGCGCGGGTTACTATGGTAACTCGATCGAGATGGGCGTTGGAAGTCACACGAAACTCTCTTTTGTTGGTTGAGGAAAATGATTGTGATATTATGTATATACTTAAAGTACACGCGAAAATAAATGAGGTACCTGTAGGTAAATATCACATTTCACTTGAAATGACTTTCTATCGTCAATGTTCGATTTTTATCAGAAAACTAAATAGTATTTGGTCGCTATTATAATCATGCTCTATCAATTGAATGTGCGGGACTTTTAGTTCAGTAAGTGGCCATTTTTCTTCTTATTTCATATCTACGTTTTGGGCTCATTACCATAACTCACCTGTTTTAAAAAGTTTACCTTGTAGCATTGTCAGTAATAATGACTAATTTTCTTGTAATAATTGAAATATGGACCAAATGCCAGTTCTCTCTTATTACATAGTAACACCGTGTTTCGTTATATACTAAGTATGTAGGCTTATATGAAGAAAATTTACGCATACACCGACCATTATATTAAGAGCAATTTCAGCGATTTGATAAACGGACGTTGTAAGTACTTTACTGCAAATAACTATACATTTGATTTTGCATCTGAAATTGTTTTTATAACAAGATTAGTAGTATGACTTTTTATTTCGACCTGTATTTTCCTACTTTTGATTTTAACAATATTCGAAAAGTTCAGTATTGTTAAAAAGATTTTTTGAAATTAATAATTCACTTAATTAAATTCTCTATTTACAAGAACTCTCTAATGTAGACCAATATACAAAATAAATCATAATTCAAAGAAACAAAAAATAGCGTTTTAAACATTATAAAATGCAAATAAAATGAGTTAATAACAAGTTAGAAAATAACGCCCCAATTTATAATGCACGTATCATTAGACGTTATACAAACATGAACATAAATTTACAAGTTTTAAATCGATATCACGGTGAGTAAAAATTTGCTTTCGATGGAGTGGCGCTACTATCTCGATCGCTTCTCGCTACAGCGCATTCTTTCGAGATTCCATAGTAGCCGCAGTCGAGCTGCGCGCGTCGTCTGGGAAACCATTACCTTTTTATTGCCCTCAATATGCGTCGAGCTTTTACCGAAACGTTTTTGGAGAAAAATTTTAGAGATGCCACCGAAGCGTCCTCTGTACTTGCAATAAGAATGTAACTAAATACAAATGCTTGCATGTTTAACTATGTTTTAAACATTATTTTTAATGTGGCGTCAAGTTCGTTATGACTTAGGCACAGAGAAGAATGCAAAATGTCTTTATCCCTCACACACAGGTACTTATAATAGATGGTGTATATGAATATTGGTGGATGAATATGATGTGTACGCGGGATGTGGAAAGCGGAGACAGGGGGCAATGGTGCTTGTTAAGGAAGACCTGTGTCCAGCAGTGTACTGAGAGTTGCTGCTGTTGTTGATGATGATGATGATAATGACGGTGATGACTTATATTTCTATAAGTAATCCAATTCACGTGTTATAGTTACTATTGTGAACATACATCTAGAAAAATAGTACTACTTTTATCTGTGATTTATTTCGAACGAGCCATAGAATTTTCTAGATTATTTTCCAGTTCGTACGATACGAGATGCCGATATTGATAACTACACTGATAATAAACCCAGCTGATCATCATGCTACTGCTGGGAATCGAACCTACTTTGGCCCTCACTAATCTGCGTGAGCTTTTTAGTTCGTTGCTCACAACCAGAGAGAATCCCAGGACCAATGAAACTAACCCCAGATTATGATCCCATAGTTCATGTTTCTCATTATTTTACTGGTGTTCCTCATTCTTCGTGTTTCAACATGAGTCGTGTCCCAAAGTATAATCATGTTACATTTGAATATTACCAGTGACACCTGGCAGTGTACTACACTCTTCTGTCTACCTCTTTAGTGACTACAGGCGCGATGTTACTTTTTTATCTTGCAATTTATTGCGCAATTGATAGGGTTTCTTATGTTCAAATACTTACATCATTAAATGAAAACTTGTTATTTTTTAACGAAGCACAGATGTGTTTCTGTTACAATCTTCTACTGTTAAACCTGACTCTGGGGCATTGGGTATTTAAAATGAAAATAAAAATATCAAACGATTATTATGTTCACATTATTATTACTTATGTTACACCTCCACTGTTGGGCACAGGGCCCTTAATATAAAGAATAAGAGTCATCATCATAATTAGCATCATCACCATCATCAACCTTTTAAACTCCACTGCTGGACATTGCTTCCCCTGAGGATTTTTTGCCCACAATCCCCACGCTGAGTAAAATAAAACCATTATTATATATTTTATTTTTTTATATATTTCGCAGCACGCTTAATCCTCACCCAATACTTTAGACCAAAAACTTTTAGAGTGAGTTATAATTATAAATTTTCGGGTAATTTTTTTTTACCACAAAAATTTTACATAATTGTTTCAACTATGCAGTTAAAATATTTTAAAAAGTTAAAAAATTTAAATAGTTGTTAAATAATAGACCAACTGCCTAGTTGGTCATGTTGGTTGCAAGCACGACTGCCGATCAAGAGGCCCTGGGTTCGATTCCCGGGTCGGGCACGATAGAATTTTTCTATTTTACATTTTTTAATAGTGGCTCGGAGTCTGGATTTGTTGCCGTTGCATGGCAATAGGCTCACCACCTAATCCATAGTGGGACGTAAACGTAACTGGTGAAACGTGGGAGTCTATTACACTCCTCTGCCTACCTCTTCAGGAATAATAGGCGTGATGTTGCGTTAATTTTAAATAGTGGTTTTTACAGGCAATAGTAGTACTAACTATCCGTCAGATAAGCCTTCAGTTCTAATCATCATCGCCATCATCAGCATTGTCATCATCTTTAGCCTGGATCAATCGCGCCTTGTCCTCAGCTCACCCGGATCTTATTATTTAAGACTCCAAGAAGTCTCCAAGCCAACGAGCATATTGGTCTCTACTTAGTTCGATGTATTTTAAATTCTTGTCTTTTGAAATATAACCGCAGGAAAATGTATCCTGTGTCGCAGGAGAACTCAGCAGATCTCACACCGTTTTAAAGCGACTTAAGTGGACAGTTCGAAAAATTTACTAGTCCACCCTTCTAGCAGTAACAAGCGATTATGAAGATGCGCGACTAGCATGTTGTATTGGTTGTGTGGGTTCCTGCCAGAGACAAATATTTGTGTGATGACCACAGATGTTGTTACCAGTTTCTGGGTATAAAAATAATCAATTATATAAGGGTATATTTCTATATGTTTAGATTTGTATATTTACATATATATAGGTACCTATATGTCTGGCGACCGGAGAGCATGATCGGCTGATCGAGCTATACACTGCCAGGCCCCCGCGAAGACGCGTATGCGCAATGCGGTTATAGCCAAGAATTCTCTCTGGTTTCGAAATCCATATCCAGAACTGGACTGAGACAGGCTGATGTAGCTACGTATGTTGGCAATGATTGGCTGAAGTCTGCTTACCACAGAATAGGTGCCGCCTAGTTTAGAATCGGTTAACCACGTGTGGAGATGACCGACTTCATCACAAATACGTGGCCATTCCCGACAAATGAATTGGTAACGTCAATGTTAATGTTTCCCCGGAAAATACAACAGATGGAACTGAATTTGGCGTGTAATTTGTTTCTGTAATCGATATTTGATGAAAAACCACATCACTCTTCTTCACCAACAGTTTAGTTACCCAATGTTATTGATAAAATCAACCAATTTTACCTCAGCGTTAATTAAGGCGATGAAAGAGCGCAAGGTATATTTTTTTAAATAAATTGAACGTGTGAATACAAAGACTATCTGATATTATGTCATCATGGTCGCCCATGCATATGTGTAATACTAAAGGAGTTGTCTTTGAAGACAGAGCTCATTTCACCCTTCTCTTGAGGAACTCCATACATCTAGACATGTCTTTGTTTAAGGGCACAGGTAATAATTGCCACTTGATAAAAATAGCTAATTTGTAAACAGCATTGGATGAAGAAAGTTAGATTATAGTGTTAAAAACTCCAGGACAAAAATAATTACATTCGATATGATGAAAAAACTATTTTTGACCATAAATGGTTCCTTTTGTCTAAACCAGGGGTCTCCAAACTACGGCCCGAGGGCCACATCCGGCCCGCAGACAGATTTTGTCCGGCCCGCGGAGACATACTT
>DWDU01002461.1:0-12714 GCA_018245575.1 Jemadia suekentonmiller
GAATTAAGTGTGCAATAAAGTATATTGTATTGTATTGTATTGTAAATAGTTTATTACGCATGTATCAATGTTGCTTCTCTTTTGCATTTTGGACGTTTTTCTTCCTTTGTTTTAGATTGCGCACAATTGCATAAAACGTAAGAAAATTGAGTATAGAAAGGGATAAGGTTTTGTTTTTCAAATGCCGAGTAAGTTATGAAATGATATCAATACAATCTTTCGTTATAATTACTTAACGTAATATCACGCCGGTAACCCCGAAACAGGTAAGCAGACGAGTGTACGTGTACTCCCACGTTTTACCAGTTAATTTTACGTCCCACTACGGAATAGTCCATTGCTATACGCCGGGCCATGATTATAAGATCTAATTTAGAAAAATCCAGTAGTGCCAAACCCTGTTTTGAACCCAGGACCTCTCAATCGGCCGTGCGCGCGCGAGGCATTTCAACGAAATTTATTATCAATACTTTTACCTATTTTATCAGGTATCAATTCTTTTGTATGTATAATTCTAAAGTAGTTTTGTCTTCATTTTTCCTCCTGCTATCAAAAATTCAGTTTACGTGCGAGACAAATTGCATTTTATTCCTTTCTATTATAAGAAAATTAAGTAATAACCGAGAAAACTTATACATAGCTCTTGAGGTTCATTTATGGCACACTCCTCAAAAGGAACAAATAGTAAGGTTATCTCAAACAATAATAAATAATTGTGAACGATTGTGTTGAATGATCAAAAGAATGAATGAAGTAATATCGTTCGTTAAATACGCGGTACAGCACTATATATAGTATGCGATCTATATTCAGCACAGATCTTAGAAATATCTGTTACATATAGTACAAGATATTTAATAACTTACTTTGCAAAAACGTCAATTGCGTTTCCAATATTCAGGCTGTATCCCAAATCGTCCTCACATCCACACATGTGCACACATAGAACCAAACAGAGCACTGGTAAAATCATATTTTTTTAATTGAACGAAACAAGCATCTTTATAATTATATTAACATGCAAATAAAACATAAGTACACCGTGTGACCGCGCCGTGTTAACTGAGTTTTTTTTTCACATTTTGCTAATGTGAACAGTAACTTAGTAAACATTGTATGAACTTGACCCGAGAGATTAGTGCTCTTACAGAATACAACTGATATCACACGGTTTTGCGTAATAAAACTCAATACATTGCCACAAGTAATACGTACAATAGACTGAAATCGTGACAAAACGAGTTAAAGTATTAACTATTGTATTAATGTATAAGCGATTCAGAAAGTGAACTTGTTGGGCTGGTTTCTGTGATATAACTTCCTTATCATAATAGGAGTAATATTTTTTTTAAAGCTTTTGGTAAATCATTCGTTAACTAACTTTTTTTTAAAAGAAGTATTAAACTGATTACATATCCACTAACAATCCAGGTGTTGAGTGTTAGGCAGATTGTATTGTATTTTACCAGTATCGAAATTCAAAAAAGTACTGATGATAATGGTGTATAACTGTATATGCATATATACTTATGTACATATATATATACTTATGTATATATATATATATACATAAGTATATTTCAATAGATCCTGATTTTATCTTATGACAATGTTTCATATTAAAACATAGGCATTCCTTAATAAGGAACAAATGGTGATATAGCATTTGTTATATGCAAGGTTCATTTCTAAGAATATCAGGATTCGATTATTTCATAATAATATTCTTGTTGGAATGGAGGAAAAATACTTTCTCTGATTGCTAGAGTGTCGTAAAAGGCGACTAAACCCGACGCTGGCAGATTGCTGTATGACGCGGCCTGCTTAAGGACAACTAAACGCCCTCACCGCCTACGGGCAACAGCTTGTGTAGTGCGAGGAGCTGTCCTCTACGATTCCCAACCCGCGTTCCCAGCGTGGGGATTATGGGAAAAACAGCAGTGGACTTGAACAGACTGATGACGATGATGGTGAAAATAATAAAGATCACTCACTGAATTAAATATTAAATTATATATATTTAATTATATATACTAAATTATTGAGTTGGTGAGTCCATGGAAGAAAAAAACGCAAATTAATTATATTGCTACGAGCATAAATCATCAGTTAATTGATATTTGATACAACCATTAAATAAGATGAACTAATGTTTCACTAATTCCAGCCAGTCTTTCTGGAGCAGCTTGGGATAGTATGGCCCAGACGGTACAGATATATACAGCAATGTGAGGCAAGTGCTTGACATTCAGTCAATGTTTCGTTTCCGATTAATATATAAGCCAACAAATGTAAGAAAATTCAATAAAATTAGTTCATTTATGGCGATTGTATTCCTTATTTGTACCTACCTGTCTTCGTACTCTATACTTTATGAATACTCGAATTAAAGTTAACGCAACAGTAGTAGTAAGACTATGAATGCATTGCTTTTTAAAATATCTTAAAATTTGTTCTCTCCAATGTTTTCAGCCTGTAATTCGTGTCATTTCGCGTAATTTACATTGGAGTTTAACATCAGTTTTAAACAATTTTGACCTCACTGTATCCCTTTGTTTTGAGTATATTTACGTCGAATTATTTACAAATCGTGTATCTGGGTTCTTTGTTTGATTGAATTGTCTGATTTTTTCTAGACAAATGCCTTAGTATGTAATGTGATTATTGAGTGACAAAAATCAAGGTCCACAGGGTACTGCGTTCGATACTCGCTTATATCCTGATAACCTAAAGAACTTTACGCTTATTAACCCTTATCACACTGGCTGGGTACAATTGGTACATTGCTTTTAAAAAGTTTCAATTGGTGCTTTTAAAAAAGAAAAAAATATTGGAAAATTGTCATACTTCGCTGTCAGTTATTAAAATTCAAACATTTAGTGAAGACGGTATCATAGAAATAATATTTAAATACAGCAGGCGAGCTATGAGCGCGTATGTCAGTGAAAATGTCCCGTTTATAGAAAGAGAAAGAACATGCATTTGGTATACATATGTGGTGACGAAGTTGCTGGCGGATTTAAATTTATAGAGAAACGAGTAGAAAATTCATTGGCTCTCTCTATCGACAAGACGACGTTTGCCTTGACTCTGTGTATATAATACATCTATGGTTAGTACTGCCTGTTGATGTGACTAGTCTCCAAAGCCTGAGTGTGTGAGGCAAGTGATAGATTATGGAGAAATATGTCAGCTCTATAAGAATAGATGTATTCATTGCTTAGTGCTCGATACCAAGAACAGCTTTAAACGAAAATTGTGTTCACATGGTTAAATTTTGACATGTCGCTGAACCTTCATATATTTTTATTATTTTCTTACGTACCTATATCTCTTGAAGCGTAGCTATGAAGGCGGAAATTATTAAAAAATCACTTCTGTCGTATCAAAGTTCATAATCTATGCGATAATGTAAACTCTATTGTAATAGGCGTTAATTGAATATTATTTTAATTATATACTGTGATTCAAGGTTGGTTTAAATCAATTGTTTCATGTATGTATACATTTTATCGTTTTGATATAAGTATCTAAACTAAGCAAGGACGACTTGGGTATCGTAAAAGTCAATATTAATCGAAATCATGCATTGAAGTACATGGTATAAGTGACTGCCTCGTTGGTCGTGTCGGTTGCAAGGGCGACTGCCGATCGGGAAGTCCTGGGTTCAATTTTCAATTTTCTAGTAATGGCTCGGAGGCTGGAAATGTGCCCGGTGTATGGCTATAGGCTCACCACTTATTCCACATTGGGACGTAAACGTAACTGATGAAAAATGGGCGTGTAGGACTACATTCTCCTGCCTAACCCTTGTGGTATTACAGGCGTGATGTTACGAAGTATATAGTTACGAGAATGTTTAAAAATTGTATAGAAATCCTGATAGTTAAATAAAAAATACTTCATATTTTTAATTTCGAGCCTTTAAGAAAACTTGTTTATAAGTACGTACCTACCTGTTACCTCTTTAGTTTGGCTACTATATATATACTAAAAACAATAGATTTTAGTCAATTCATTTTCAGTGTGTACTAAATAGTGAATCTTGTACACGGGCATTCACCAGTGACGAATTCTTTGTTTAAAAAACAGACGGTTGAACGACACCCTATCGGTCGTACACGGGTTTGCTCGTGATAAAGTTGGTCTATGCATGATTCAAGCTACGGCCTCATTCGCGTTGATAACGCTTAGATCATAGACCCAGATATTTAGGACAATATTTGGGGCAAACGGAACTGGGGATTATTTACATAAACATTAAACAAATATTTCGTATGCTCTCTTCCTGTTGTGCGCTTTTCTTTGTTATCTGTGGTATGTAGCACAGATAATTAAGATGTTATGTTAGGTACCTACTGCAAGTTGTCCTCTGTTTAATGGTTGATACTGTGGTAATGTAGTATAATGTGGTAGGTTGTGTGAGAGAACATTTTCAATGCAAAGGCTCAATAAATACTGACAATATATATTATCATACAAAATGTTACAGCCCTCTGTGATTTATATTGGCGGTTCAATTTGTAATTCAGTGTGCTGAATATATAAGGTTAGAATCCGTAGAAACATAAACGATATAACGTTATATAACTGGCACTGGACTCGAATTGCGGGAGGGGAAGCGGATTCCTCACAAGTGCACATTTGATTTGTGCCTGTTGTGATCATTACATTGTTCTAACTAAGATGTGTTGCTATAAAGAGTAGTAATTAAAGTTCCGTTCATGAGTGACCGATGTAGTTATGAATTAAGTAATGAATAAATCGCATGTCAGTCATATAACATTTTTATTTCATTTAAAATATACATTACGAAATATATTTACATTGCAAAATGTTCGTATCCAAAAATAGTAAATGCACTCCCATATTTGATCCCGCAGAATTTGTACAAGTATTTAAACATAACTATATTATTGCACATCATTTACGTGTTTCCAAAACAAAATTGTGTAAAAAATGTATATAAAATTACCATCCCTTGATAGTTCCAGAAAATGCGATAGATGGCGCTGATATATTAAAACCACTAGCAGGCACTTTACTTCATTATCTACTACAGCTTTTAGTTCTATTTGTTTTATGTTAGGCACTTTCTGTGATAAATATCTACAAAAATACAAATCCTATGACTTATTCTTAATAATAAGTAGGTTGTTTCACTGTAACACTTATTGTACGATCACATATACACTGTTTATTAGAATAATAACACGTCTCTTCTTTACTGGATTTTAAAATATTCATTGAGGTACATAAAACGAGATTTAAAATTAGTCAAATTCAGTCTTAATATTGAAAAAAAGGGTTTTGACTGGTTATAAATCACAAATGTGTTTCAATTGTCAATCGTTACATCAGTTGTACACATACAATAATAAGGTATTAAAATCATTGCAATGTAATTAATTGATTAGTTTATTTCCCAAATATATTTTTGTCTCTCATATGAGACATTTATTCGACGAGAATCAATATTTGACGTCAATAATATAATTTTTATGTTGATTTTTATTCGTCAATGTCAAATCGTTTTTACATTTATGTATATTCATCTAACAGCATCAGAGTAGTCCACTTTTTATCGGAAATGGTAATTAATTACAATTTAATAATAACTTAAATATTATTTATAAAATTATCTATATGTACAGCGGTCTTTTAAATTGAAGAAACTGGTTTTTGGAAACGAAATTGTTTAGTAGGTTCCCTCTGCCTACTCCGGGAGGGACTTGATATGAGGATAAAATTATAATAATAATAAAACTGTTTAGTCACGTAACAAAATTAAGCAATGGCTCCTCATATTTTAATACACATCATGTTCTCCTTTATTAAATGCAAGTTGTTATTTTGGTGGTGACTTAAAATAAACGCTCAAATCAATCGTTGAACTCCAGAGTTGCTCAAATGGTAGTTAAAATTTTCAAAACTGATATTGAAATTTCAAAATTCCGTCCCTGAAATAATGCCCCTATTCAAAACGACCGGCAATTGTTCATCACATATTACTCTCCCAGAGTTTCAAATAATTGTCTATCACTTCTTCGAACCATTTCTTTTTCTTCGTGTCTTTGAACGCAGGGGACAATGTCTTTAATTCCAATTGCAATAGGGCTTCATTTCCTAGCAACGTGTCCAAGTTTCTCAATAACGCGGGCTCGCCGTGCAGTTTGAGTAAACTTGGGTATGAGAAGATGTAGTAATGCACCCTTAGGCGTTTTATCGCCCAGTTCTCCACAGTTTTGTTACCACTGGCCACCTGCGAAATAAAAAAGTTTGAGCGTCTCATTTACACAATGTCAATGTATACAAACACTTTTTGCAAATATATAATTCTTTAGAATTTATATTGGTCATACATACTTCACAATTACTACTTTAATAAATTTAAATTAAATAAATTTACAGTTGCATAAGAGAGCACACACAAATATCATTTTGCTTGAGGCAGAGTCCATATCAGGGATAGTGCATTCATTACATTAAAATTAAGTATACTGCAACTTTACTAAATCTATTAAAACTATAAGTAGTAATGATATATTAGACTCGCATAAAAATTTTAAATGAAGGAATGGGAAACAAATTATCAATTGAAGTTTAATAATCATATCAAATAATGAATATGTAAATGAAAAATGTCAAATATTATCATTAATAAGAAAAGGTTTCCATGGATAGACTGAAATGTCAGGATGCTTGTGAAATATGAAACAATGCATGCTAGGTTAATCTTAATGAACATGACAGTCCCAAATGACACTGAGGTGCATTTTAAAAGGTCATTTTTAAATTTTTAATTTTTAACTTCATGTTGAAATATCCCAGAACTGTTTTCTCTAAACCTTTTGTAAAATATATCTAATGTACATGGTAGGGGTTTTTATTGGTACCGCTAACTACGAGAGAATAATAATTCATGTTACCTTAATCTGACCAATGTGTTTGGCTTGCCAGGGCGAAAAATATCCTTCCAACTCCTTGGCAGTTATATCCGCGACCCCTTTACTCTTTAGTCTGTCTTTGATCATAGAGTAGACATTTCTAGAGAATACAAACACCTGGAGTGAGAGCAGACACGATATTCGATATTTTGCAATAATATTTTTGTAATTCTTTAATCTACTTTTGGCGGGAAACTTCGTGCCCGTCACGACGTAGCGATCAATTTTGGGATTGTTTACAAAAACTCCTTTCCTTAACACAATTGTTAATGTTAAAACCTGACTCAAAATGAATATGAAACAAAACTAAAAATGTGCGAGATATACTTGCAATGATAACAAGTTTAATAAGATTCATCATTAATGGCGGAGAACCTCACCTAAACATCTATTGATTCACGTATTTCGAACGCGTCTGAAGTGAGAGTGAAGTGTTATGATAATTTTAATGACGCGTGACATAAACATTACAGGAAGATTAATTTTAATGACACGCGATAGACAATAATGCACAATTTTAACGACACGTGACATACTGATTAATGACAAATGATCAAACACGATGCACATGCGGGTAAATAATGGTAAGAAAAGAAGTTTTATGGTGAACGGCGACGTGAACGCCGCGGGTGATGCGATGGACATCCATTGCGATGTGCAATTGATGAAGGTTACAAAGTGAACATTACTTGGATGTCATGCATACCGTACCTCGGCTCGATCCTGTACCTTTAACGTGGAATTAGGAATCAGTGTATAGTATTCGTTTCGCCTCTATTATGCTCTCTTCCGCACGATTGTGGTAATGACATAATAATTATCATTGTCGTTGTCATCCACTACTGCCTTAACCCTGTCATTTTGAGAGGAAACCCCTTTTTCGTGCCATTGTTAGACGCAGGTATTCTTTTAGGAGAGAGGTTAAGGCCATAGTATAACGATTATGAAAATTCTTTTTAGAAGTAATAAAAATCAAAAACAGTTGTTAGGATCATAATACTTTTCGTCTCTCTGTATTATCTGAAAGAACTATTATTGGTAATTTTTAATAGTTAATTAACTGAATGGAATATCATCAGTCACTGCCTCCTGTGGGCGTAGACCAAATAATTAAAGCGTTAACGCTAAACGTTAACTTCAAAATGTATGGAAATTCCACAGCCAACTAGCGTGATGAACCATTACTTTTCCGCAGCTTATTTACTGTACGATATACAATATTATGATCGGCGGGCGCTAGAATACGGGGGAAAGAGAGAGTTGAGAGTGAGAGGGAAGGAGAGGGCGTTCGAGTGGAGGGTCGCAGCGGGAGTAAAGGTAGAGCGTCGGGCCGAGGGCCAATCCGAACCTTGACCGCGCCGACGTGCTCGGCGTAGAGCGGCGAGAAGTAGCCGGCGAGGTCGGCGGCGGGCGGCGCGCCGCGCCCGCGCACGCGCTCGCGCAGCCGCGCGTACACGCCGCGCGAGAACACGAATACCTTGCGACACGCCCACGTCACTACTGCTGCCATCGACCTCGGCATCCAACTATACCCGTATCTAGTCTTATCAGTCTTAGTCTCCCCTGAGATGTTTTTTCCCATAATACCCACACTCGGCATAAGGGTTGAGGATCGTAGAGCACAGCTCTACGTACCGTCTATGCAGCTGCCCTTTGGGGCCCAGCGCATTTATAGGGCAGCTGTGACCGTGTAGGCTGTGCCCACTGTGCGACAGCGATCAACCGGTCGCTAGCATCTTATGTAATCCTCATATACTTTAGATTTAAAGTTTGTAGTTATGACGTCAGAATATTTATAGTATTACTAAAAGGACGCCAGATGAGACCACATACTCAGAGTTTATAACACAAAGCTTGCTTCAATTATATTTACTTTATACTGAAGGGTCACTTTAGAATGCAAATAATATATATTCTAGCTCAAAAACAATACATACCTAGTAGCTACATATTTATCATGATTAATAATTACCTCTATTCATCAATCATTGGTTACGAGTGATCACCGAACGAAAATGTGTGGCATTGAGCCGCCACCGAACGACCTCAAACGTTTACGAAATTTTTGATATTATTATTGTACAAAACGTGTCAAAGCGCGTGAGCTCCAGCCGCTTCGAGTAACGTGATTCTGTTTAGAAACGGTTGGCGATAGTTTGCAAAATACGCCGATAATGCCCACCTGTGATGCCATTATTGTTTTAACTACACGTTAAATATTATACTTAAGTCGTCTGCAATAAAATATCCTGAGTTGACTTTTGACGTAAGTACATAGGTATTTACGTATATTTGGCACGTACGTAGTACGTACGTATATTTGGCATTAAGCGCGCTATAACAATAATAAAAAGTAATTAATATATATTATTTTTTTTCATTCTTTGTGCTTTTTTTTTGAACTCTACGATTGAATTATTTATTATAACAATCCACAGAAAGAGAATAATTAATAATAGCTAAAATCCGCTTCAAATACTGATAGAAATGCGAGACTTTTTTGTTTCGAAGTATCTACATGTGTAATTATATCACGCCGTTACTGATTTTGTTGGTGTTGCCATTACATTACATCACCAAAAACTAAACACATTGATGATAATTAATTTTCAAAAAAACTACAATTGTCAATTTATTTTAGGCGAAAGTTTGAAGCGAAAAACATACATTTATTTATTGTGGATAATTTTAAAAATATTCAACCGCAAATTAACTACACCTAGGCATACATTATACGTTTAAGGGGGTGTTATATACATACAAGCGATGTTGTATTCACCTGATATAAAGAATTCCCGGTGATGTACGACGCTATGTAATGCGAGCCGTATTTCCTTATGAAGTCCGCTATGGAAACCGTGTCTCCGACCTCGGTGTCCTGGATCGCGTCGAACACCACGTCCTCCACGTCGGTGTTCGGCGGCAGATCATTTAGCTTTGCCGTTTCACGGAATCTGGAAAATACTTTTTATTTAATTCAATGTCGGCATTAATATGTAGCAGTATGTTGGACGTAGCCTTTCCCTACTGAGTGATAACATTTTAATTTTAACACTACAACTTAACATTTTATTTGTTTACTTGAACACCTTAGGGGACATGCAAAACTGTAATTAAAGGTTAGCTCCAGAACTAGATATCTATAATACTAGGTGACTATTGATCATTTTGACTTGGAAAATTGAACCTTTCATTATGGTGTAGGTACATAGTTAGTAAAGTCTAGTAAGTATTTTATGTTTAATAATAGCAACAATTTTATTTGACACAAATTTATAATACCTTCCTTAAAACCAAAACCTCCGCATATATTAAAAGGTCGTTCAGCCCCAATTTACAGGATTCTAACATACATGGTCTTCTTTCTTTTCCCTGATCCTGAAGCGATTCCTGACTAAAGCTAAGTATATCAACAGCTTACGTCGAAAAGTACATACGTATGTACATATAGTTTGATAATGCTCGTCATAAATCCTATGGCATTTCCAGACAACAATCTGTTGACGTTGAATATAAGGAGTTTTTAATAAGTGAAGCGAGCAATAATCACTAGTGACTCCAATGAATAAAATCAAGTGTCTGAATAGGACTGACTGACTGACTTTTTATAGAAATGCTAGGGACAGCGTAAGTTGATACGAAAACTATTACTTAGTACGATAATATTTGGTAACACAAAAACAGAAATTGGTACTCTTAGTAACATTGGACATTTTAATTGAATTACATCAGATGTTACCTGGAAACCCTGACCAGGACGTAGCAGTGGTCGCCATTGATGAAAGACGAGTTGATGCCGAGATTCCGTGCCATGATGTCTGTGGGCCAGCCCGCTGTGAACGCGCGCCAGGGCCGCTCCAACCTGGAATGTGCAGAAAACCGTAACATTTAAACCCTGAACAGACTTTAACCTTCTCTTATTTATCACTGAGGTAAATAGCCACTTAACTGGCCCGTAGAGGATTCCGTTTCAGCCAGAACAAAACACATCTGAGTTTTGAGCGCAAATATTTCGTCATAGTATATAAATTCGGCTGTCTGGTTATAATCTTTATGTCTGGCTCTGCCTTTTTTGGAATTAAATAGCCATTGTATAATGTTGAGCTGACACATTATTAACGTCTCTTAGCACCTTATCTTTGGAGGTAGAAAAGTCATATAAAATTATAAGTTGTTTCTTAAAGTATTATCATCGTCAGCCTGTCTCGACCCACTGTTAAACATAAGCCTGTCCTAATTACACAAAGATACACACAATAATACATAGGCTGCGAGTGACTGACCTCTCGAATGTGAAGTCCCTGAAGTACGCCTGCAGCAACTGTTTCAAGTTATCGCAGAATTCCATGTGGAAGTCACCGTCGAAGAGCTTCTTCGCCTGCCGCGGCTTGGGCGCGACGGCGAACCGGTCCACGTCCCGGAACACGCTGACAGTGGGCTCGCGGAACACCCAGCCGTCGGTGTCGTTGCGAGGAACCACGCGCATGCATATGCTGAGGTAGCCATATCTGTCAAATCAAAACGACAAAAGTTATAACACCATGAGTGAAACGTGGGAGTGTTCTACACTCCTCTGCCTACCTCTTCGGGGATTACAGGCGTGATGTTACGTTTTTATTTTATTTAAAACTGTAAACATTTTAGATTAATGTTTAAAGTTACCGAATCTTGAAATAAACTAGTCTTAATAGGATTGGCAAAGAATGAAATATATGTGATCAACTGTCCAGAAAGTAACGTTATTTCTGGAATGTGAGATAATTTCTGCCAGTATTGCGGTCATCATGCGTCCCTTTGCGGCTCTCCGGTTATAGATATTCTACTTATCCTTACGACTAAGACTTTAGGCTTTTACTCAGTTTATAGCAAATTGGTCTCTGAGCTATTATCCCAAGATTTTTGTGAGCCCGTATGAACTTATTTAGCGTTATGACCGAGAAAATTTAAACGCAATTGGCTGAGAATCATGAGATTGCAAAACATGATCAATATCATATCTAAACTGTAAAATAGCACGCAAGTATAACTCTATTACTAATTACTGTAGACAGTTTGACATACAGCAGTATCTTCAAAGTGGACCATACCGCCAATATTTGCCTTACACACAAGGCGGTACTTGTCCGTCACTGTTGTGTGTACTTCAAACATTTTACTCTTATCACATCGGAAACAATAAAATATGCTAATTATTTATATATCTATTATAATTTATCGGTTGTCCCTAATTTTAATACAATATAAAAAAATATATAATATTGTTTAGTTAATTTAATATAACAAACTGCTACATTAAAATGTGTGTCTGATAACAATGGTCACTATTTAGACACGAGTATGTTATAAAAAATGGCGATATGATTATAACATTCGTATAACTTGAACAAATCGGGCGTTATATCGAATAATTTTGCCGAGTCGCGAGAATTTCTCCAGTCTAGGGAATAGACGTCTTGACCCAATTGCCGTAAAATTCCGCGGCCGATGGAAATAAATGCAGGCTGCATTCTGAATACCAATGTAAGGGACAATAGAGGCGCTATATGCCGGTGGCCTTAGAACTCTTTCTTATATGGCGATGAACAGCGAGATAAAACGACTGATTCAATTATTATAAAGTAATATCTATATGAAAAATCCATTTAAATGCCGCTTGTGATGAAGCATTTAATAACTGTGACTCTCGATACATATTGCAAAATTTCATGCTTATAACTTGTCGTTCGCAAGTAACAAAACTTCTCTATATACAGTATGTCTAAGTCAG
>DWDU01002462.1:0-12713 GCA_018245575.1 Jemadia suekentonmiller
ACAACTCCACCACCGAGGCTGTCGTTACAATTAGTATTCAATGGACATTTCGAATGAAAAGTATTAGGTATATTTTATTCAACACATTGAGATATTTTTTTAGTAATATATCGTAAATCTACTAAATTATTAAAATCAATCGATTTGACTTCCTATTTGTAGCGACATCTAGCGTGGAGTAGATATGAAGAAGAAAAAGACATATTCAGCCATAATAACATAATCAAAATATTGCATTACATACTAAAATAAAACTAATTTGGTGATTATGTTATAGCATAATTATGATGATACCTATGCTTGTTATACGTTCAGTCGTTGTCTTTATTTTAACGTAACTTCACACCCACAATCCCCGAAGGTGGAGACATGAAAGTGTAGTTATACACTTACGTTTCCTCAGTTACGTAATTCGTCCCATCATATGTAGATTAGGTGGTGACTCTATTGTCCCACACAGACCACAAATACAGGTACCTACTAATTTACTACTACGTATTCCAAGTTATAAAAAAACTTATTGTTTTATTTATTCAGTAATACGCTCCCATTTGATTACTATCTCCCCTTATGTAAAGCTATATACAGCCGAGTAGATGTACTTGCGACGACTTGATCAACAAGGCCGTTACATGTGGTTACGATTTTTCGTACATTTTGTACATAAAAAGTAATGCATAAAAACAAGCTACTGAAACGAACTATAACCGACGTCGATAGTTTCGGCAGAGTTTTCAATGAAGTTTTCCATAAGTTTAGTAATGTATTAGCAGTGTCTGTAATCTGTTATGCTTAACTGTATGTTATATACAGGCGCCCTGGTATCTGTATTCATAATTAGTTCGTCTTGAATGAACACAACCTTGTAATGCACTGTAGGTATATTATAAAATTTTACCTTGCAAAGTTTATTGTTCGCGTTAAATTGGTATATTTAATTTTAGTATTCCTGCTTTGAAGGTGACTTACATCAAATTAAAAAATTTAATAAAATATCTCAATCTCATCTTGTGTTTATTTATTTTTTCATTAATATAATTGTATAACAATGAAATAAAAAATATAAAACATAACGCAGCATAGACCCTGAATCATACTCAGCTCACCTCAATCATAATCATACGTAGAGTGGGGAGGTGAGGCTAGCGAGGGCGGTAGGGGCGGTCCACCCTGGGCGGCAAGTTTAGGTGGCAGCAAAATTTCACATTAAAAATTAAAATAACTGTTTTAACAATATATCAAGGCAGTGTTAACTTTTTTTTACGTCGACGAGATAGTCAAAAGGCAAAACATAAACTTTAAAGGGAGCGACAGTAGTTGACCTTTTTTTTCGTTGACGAAAATATCATAAGACAAAACATGTAAGCTTTTAAAGGGACTGCAAAATTTTCTTCCGGCCCGGTCGGCTGATACTCACGCTACAACACTGAGTTGAAGCTTATGAATTTAGATTGGTTTATATTTATTGAGGTGAAAAAGTGTTTTAAGAAACTATGCTGTTCGTTTATATTTAATTTCAAAGGCTTATATATTATTAAGAGATATTTAATTTATTGTAACTAGCAATGAAATACAATATTTTTATTTTTTGTATGGTTCACATGTTCAATAAGAGACTATTAACCCTTTGCACTCGTATGTCTCAGCGTATGCGACGTCATACATTTTACCATTCCATTTGCAAGAAGTCATTCAAATCTATGAATGAAATGACATGCATCTTCATGGTCATATTAAATACAAGTGCAAAGGGTTAATATTTAATCGATTTTGCTCTCCAATTCCACTACAATTATAATTCCATCCAATTCCAATTCCATCAAAATAAAAGTAAAATGTAACGTATCCATATTTCTTTTAATGTTAAGTGAAAGCAATTTTATGTTTCATTAAAAGCTATTTGAACTTTCATTTTGCAAGCGGGATTTTGCTAAATATTTTTAAATATTTTGTAAATTTTCTTTTTTTTACCAGCCTCCAAATAATTATTGTTTTAACAAAGGGTGCGGTTGCTTGAAATTTAGGCTAGAAAACTTTCAGTTGAACTCATATGAATGTTTTGTTCCTCGATAAATGGCTATTGATCTTAAAACAAAAATATAATTAAAAATTGTTTATCGATCGTACATTCAACAAAATATCAGTAACATATTTTGTAAATGCTATAGATCGAGTTTTATAGGGTTGGTATTACTGATATAGTGTTGCAATACGTTATGATTTACCCCGTTGTTTGGTTTATAAATTAAAAGAAGATTAAACAACTAAAAATAGATTCTTTTTTGTATGACACGGCCATATCTGTACTAATAAAACTATTTTATTCAAGATTACGACATTAAATACTACAAACGAAATTTAGGATAAGTGCAACGAAACTTTCTAATAAGATTCTAAATCTTGTTAGGTTTAAATAAAATCTGTAATAAATGTTACAGTGGACATATTGACTTGTTTTGTGAATATTGTGTTAATTGAAGAGCTTACGATTACTATATAGTTAAAAGTGACTTGACTTTTTTTTATCATATCGTAATAAGTTTGAATATAAGGTATATTGTATTAGAAAAACATATTATTTTAATTTATGAAATAAATGTCACTACTTAGTATTCCGTGCTATATATTTTCTTTCCTAAATAGTAAATTTAATTTTAATGCACGAAAAGTGTTCTAATGAACCAATTTTGAATAAATGCAATGTGAATTTAAATTCAAAATTTGTAAACTTATTTGTATGAATACGACACGCATGAAAATATATCTTCTTTTTGCTTGTTACTTTCCCCTGTGAAACGGCGAATAACGGGGCACCCTTATGGTTCATGGCAACATTTTAAAAAGAAAGTGAAGTGAAAGAAATGAATTTACGAGAATAGGTCGCAAGTCGCATAGATTTTTGGTTGATTTCCTTTACACTTTACTTTAATATTCTCCTTAACATCTAATAAACTACCGTTAATTTGTGTTCCCGGTAACATTTTGATTCAGCTGTCTCGGGACTGTGCCACCGAAAACAGGATAAGTACGAGAGTGAACAGCATCTTATTGATTTTCTTTCCTTGCATATGCTTTCAACCAACGCGACCTGGAGTTAACGCTACTACTCGAGTATCTATGGTTTAGATAGACCCAATCTTTGCTTCACACGAAACATAGCGATATAGTGATATTTAGTACGAAATCGTGAATAATTTATTATTCAAAATGATGGCAAATCCGCTCGACTCGATGAATGCGAATCAGCCCACGCAAAATGGTAGTAAGTTGCAACCTTGCAATAATGAGTCGAAGACTAATTTAATAGTGAATTATTTGCCACAAACTATGACCCAGGAGGAGATCAGGTCGTTATTCTCGAGCGTCGGCGAGGTCGAGAGCTGCAAGCTTATCAGAGACAAGGTAACCGTGTTCCCCGACCACATCCTTAATGGTCAGAGTCTCGGCTACGCGTTCGTGAACTACCACAAGGCAGAAGATGCAGAGAAAGCCGTCAATACTCTGAACGGTTTGCGTTTGCAGAATAAAATTATTAAAGTTTCGTATGCACGCCCTAGTTCCGACGCAATAAAGGGTGCCAACCTTTATGTATCCGGACTTCCGAAGCACATGACGCAGCAGGACTTGGAAAAGCTGTTCTGTCCGTACGGCACTATCATCAGCTCGCGGATCCTCCACGAAAATATGAACGTCGGTCACCTCATACAAGGCAACTTGGACGACCACAACATGCAGGGCCCATCCAGAGGGGTCGCCTTTATTCGCTACGACCAACGCTGCGAGGCAGAGACTGCGATTCGTGAGCTCAATGGCACCATTCCTCCTGGTGGTACAGGACCGATGACAGTGAAATGCGCAAATAATCCAAGCAACCAAAACAAGGCGTTGGCCCCGCTCGCTGCGTATCTAGCTCCCGCAGCTGCTCGTCGCTTCGTGGGCCCTGCTGGTAAGGCCCTACTCGCCATTAATAAAGGTTTGCAACGGTTCTCCCCACTCGCCGATCCCCTCATACAGGGTAATGCTCTTGGGGGCTCCGGTTGGTGCATCTTTGTCTACAACATTGGTGCTGATACTGAGGAGAGTATCCTCTGGCAGCTTTTTGGCCCATTTGGCGCTGTCCAGAGTGTTAAAATAATCAGAGATCCTGCTACTAACAAGTGCAAAGGGTATGGTTTTGTTACCATGACTAATTATGATGAGGCGGTTGTTGCAATCCAATCATTGAACGGATATTCTCTTAACGGACAAGTGCTGCAGGTCAGCTTTAAAACCAACAAGAGTAAATCCTAAGTTCTCAATCTCTAGTCAATAAATTATAGCTAATGCGTAAATGTTGATCACTACTCAGTTGTGGTTTGTCATCAGGATATTAAGTTATATTTAAGTATTACATTGGAAACAGTCATTGGTGCAAATCATGACATATTAAGAACTTATACCAGTGTTTATACATAATGAGTACAAAACAACTTACCAGGATAAACATCATCACAATATTAATACTATGTAATGTTACATGGCAGTTAGGAATGATTTTAACCTAATTATGGCACTACCGATCTTTACATCTATGTTAATCTATTTAATTCTATAGATGAATTGGATAATTGTAGTAGTCTTTGTGATTATGGTGCCCATATGAAAACTACAGTCTCAAGTCAAGATAATTAACATTGTTTTAGTTTTAGGCAATCATTGTTTATGACATAAAATTAATTAATTTGGAACTACTCAATTCTGAATGACTGACATTAAAGATGCTATTATTTTATAAAATAACATATTTATATTTATTTTGTAATAATTTGATACATGACTAAATATAAAATATTGACCATGTGAGCTAAATGAAGCATTCCTCTAGGACTTAGATGTGAATCAAATTATTATAAAAAATTTGCTATTATCTGTAAATGCTAATTGATTTGTTTACAGATGCTAGAATATTGTTTAAAAATGTAAAAATGTTTACATAAAAGGCTATGTAATAATTTAAATAGATGTGTCCATCAAACAAGACAGATGACAAGCAATATAGTTAATTTTTTTATGAGAATCTACAGTGCAATATTAAAAGATTACTCTAAGTAAAAGTATGAGAAGAAAGATATTATATGTATATGAGAAACTGTGCAATTATACCACACATCTTTATAGATATTTGGATTGAAGTATCTGCAATAATTAAAGAGAATATATTATTATAAAATACCTTTATATTTACAACTGTGTTTTTAGACTACCGAAGAAGTCATATGACTGATTTAATCATTAGATTGAATTTTGCGGAAACAGAGACACTAATTATAAGCAATATCTTCCATACAGGCTTTTATAAATTGTTATAAGGATGACCGTACCATTAGTACTTATAATTATTGAAGTAATTAATGATAATTACTAAAACCTGGAGCTTGACTCATGCACAAAATGATTAGTGAGTGTGATGGATTAAACAATCATTGATAAGTTTAGAGCCATACTGTTTCAAATTATATGTTTTCATATGTAATATTATATTGTTCCACTTATTATTTTTTGTCTTGATCTAAGACTATGACTAATATGAATCCAGGACAATCTCAATCGAAATTATGATGTTATGCATAGTTAATATCGCAACATGTAACTATAGTGTCTGATCAACATTTTACTATGTTTTTAATGTATTTAACAATTGAAGGCATACATAGAGTGGGCATATGTACAGTTCTATGTAACTGTTGGGTCTCTGCCATAAATATGTGTGCATACATCCACTTTGAACCCTATTACTAGTAATCTCCCAGATATTCTCTAGATTTAATAAGGGGTTTGGTGCAGGTGGTGAGTCTGTTTGGTAGCATTGCAATGTTGATTTGTGATGTAATGATAATGTCATATGACATTTGACTTTCACAGCATGATATTGTCTCTCTATTTGTTTTGATTGTGTATTCGCTATTTATTATAACACTTAAGTATGTAATGTATAATTCATAATTTATTCTCGGATTAGATAATATAAATATTTATAGATTTCATTTGATGTTACAATTAATATATTGTATTTAGAGTAAGTTTTAAAATATTAGTTCAGTAAATTTACTCAGTAATTGAACATTTGTATCCACTTCATTATTTATATGTATAACCATTATATTCGTATGTAGTAGTTTCTGTCACTATTATAGTTAAATTATTTAATAGGTAATGATTAGATGCATATCATATAACGGAGTATAGTGAAGTTGGTCCTTCTCTCGACTCGTATATAATGCATTTTGACTTAAGTATTTGTTTTAATAAGCATAAACGTTTCATTAAGTGTAATATTTATTTAAAGTACTTAACTACACGGAACTAGTCAGTTATATTTTGCGCAACATTAAATTTTTAAGTACCTTTACTTTAAGTATTTAAAAACTGTGTTCTCTAATATAAATGTAGTCCTTTAGGATTTGTGTTTCAATTATGTTGGTGTGGTGTTTCTTTAACTTAAGTATAAATGTACCATTGTGGAACGCACGGTAACAGTATATAACAAATGGTGTGTACAACTAGTCAGTGTTATGTACCTCTCAGTAATTTAATATGTTGAGCTATTCCAGATGTCTGAGCCATAATTTTTTTCCTTTGAAAAATAGAGAAGGAGAAAATTCTATTCAGTGAAAGTGAAGGATCCTTTTGATGCTATTGATTGAATTGTAATTTGAACATGTCTACTCGTAAACGGACTCTTCGATTATATTATAAATGTATATATTGCTGATTAAAAATTATGTATTCAACAGTATCCTTTCTAAAAATTTATGGTAAAACTCTCTCTAAGCTGATTTTTTTATCGAAACCGGTTACCTTGACTGACCAATCTGCGCATATCGTCGGGATCGTGCAAATGCGCGGAACTGCATTAGATAAAATTTTACAGCAGAAGGTTAAAACTTCGTAATTTTCTTATTTCAAGGACAATTGGACTCATTTTCACATAGAGAGTAATATTTAAGGGTTCTATGTATTGTTAATGTCAATGAGGAGGCTACCAATCGGGATCGTACGTTAATTGCCTGCAACATTCAATATTGGCTACATTTGTCACACACGCGGAATTATCCAATGCTAGATACGCGGATTTGCACTATCCCCGACGATATATCACATACGATCAGAAAATATAAACAATTTTTTTAAGCCATTTTCTTTCTCTCTTTCTTGTTAGAATCTCAGTATATCTCAAATATGTGAATATAAATGTCGTGGGTTATGTAAAGCGGCTATGTGTACGTAAATGAAGGCACTTGTCTCGCGAAGGTTGCCTCAATGCAATGAATAGTTTGTGAGGGCGCCTTTAGTCTAGACAGAGTCTGATCACGGCGAATGTATAGGATTTGTGCGAGCGTTGTGCACAGAACAAAGGCGGATCTGTAATGTCGCCTTTTGTGGTATCTTAACCCTCTACAATGGTCTAGATTAGCGCAACCTCGATGATAAACAAATCATTTGAAATTTAAAAACACTAGCCTTTTGAAAGCGTTATGTCACATTTGTGTATGGCAATGTAAGTGTAGTAAGGATTTGGAATAGCTACATTACTATAAATAGTTTGTGTTGTGTCGTCCCTGAATTGAATACATTTTGCCAACCGTTAAAAAAAAATGTAATAAGTCAACACAGTATTTTCAACAGTCGAAATGTCCCTTCCAATCTCAATGCGGAATGAGGCGTTTCGACTTATTATAGGATTGCAAGTAAAAAGAAACAAAGATTGGTAAATGGTTACAACTTGTTGCTGTAAAATTTACAATATGAAATTTGACTATATCTGTTATTGTCGCAATCGATGTTTTGCTGATAGCTTACTGTGTGCTGTGTTGACGCAACCTTTACACACCTGTCCTTTTATTGTTTTGTTCTGTTTTTTTGTTTAATGTATTTTGTGGTTTTGTGTTTAAGGTAGTCGCAGATTAATTTAAAACTAACAAATTTTCTCCAGATCATTAGTGTTTATTTAACTTACAACATTTAACAAAATTTTGTTGTTTTTGTTTTTTTCGTTTGTTCTGGGCAGGTTCGGGTATTGTAAGGTTTTGGCCTAGGTATAGCTAGCATTATAATACAGAGTACAAATCGCCGAATAAACTGAAACAAGTTTGGCTTACTTACCATTTATTTGAAATGTCAACGAATGTAATCTGAAGTAGGAAATATTGAAATAGACATTAAATATCGTCATTAGCAATAATGTATTTAAAATAATGTTTCATTTTAATACCTGATACCTAAACATTCCTGATCCTTGTAATGCTCAATACAAATAGGTATTGTCATGTCATTCGATTCAATAAAGTTACCATTATTACAATAAATTGAGTTGTGTATTTGTGGGCTGTTAAGTCGAGTTTCCTTCATAAAAATTCCAGTTTTGTGTTATTTACACCACTGATAAATTTATGTCGCAGCTGCTTTAGATTTAAATGAAAAAAAAGCAAGTAACACATAAGCCAAAGTCAAAACTTTCTAACCTCCCTTTCTCTGTTTTCTTTCCAATCGATAAATTTTAAATTCGTACATATTAAGTGAAATTATTTCACCCTTCGAGAACAATAAAAAATGGCGCTACCCTGTTACATTTACAATGAAAACAGACACGAGCATGACATAGAAATAAATAAGGGTGCCCGAATAACAGATATTTGGTACACCCGAAGATTTGCGCGGTGGGGAGCGCCATTAAATCTCCACCCCCGGGTTCAACGAACCTTCGATTTAGTCGGCAACGTGACGTGTTATGCCGGTCTAAGGGATTCGGATCACCCTTCGATTTATCCCATGAATTTTGTTATTATCTCTGTTATAAAACGGCACGAGGAAGAGGTCGTCGGCAGAGATACCCTTATGTATAATACTTGAGAATAACGTACTTATATTCTAGTAGCAATATTCTATCGTGGAATATTTTTTAGAAATCTTGTAGGCACTATAGTTAAGACAGAATAGATTAAATATTATGTCTAGTAAATAGGAATCTTTTAAATATACACAGATTAAAGTTTTACACATATATATATACGAATAAACATAATTTAAATGAATTACTAGGTTTTTGTGGGATTAGTGATGTGGAATATTTGTTTAATAGTGAATTATAATAGCGCCTGACAGATTCATTATAGCATATTACGAATAGAGAGTTGTATAATAGATTGGCTCATTAGTAGTCACGCTACTCTTAGCTCATTCCTGAGTCATGACTGCTTTAATTTCAAACAACAAGCAACTATTGATTATTTTTCTATTATTTCAATGGCGAGTACATGTAGAGGTTAACTGGGTTCAATTTATCACGTGGCCGTTTGCTTATATAAATTTACTGTTTAATTTTTTAAAGAAATCCATCCAGTTAAGTTTAATTTTTACTCAGTCGTATCAGAGCTAAATAGAGTTGAACATGATTTAAGTGCGGTAAAAATATTAAATAGCTAGTATGCAAGTAACTGAGTAAAAAAAAAAGTCTTTTTTATAGCTTGTTGTGTATTCGGAAACCTGAATAATGAAATTAATAATGAAAGATAAGCAACCGATCGAAATATTATAAAATAATGAAATAAAAAATCCTAAAATATTTGTAATGAAATATGTTCCTTATGATAAGAATGTAAAAAATAGGATGTTTCAGATCAGAGTGCGGAAAAACGGTTTTAAGAGTACATATAGATATCTATATGAATACAATATTTAGAAACTGAGTGTGGCAACAAATCTCAATTCAGTTTCTATTATTTATATTTACATAACCTTAATTCTTTAATTATGCAATGGTATGTCTAAAAATTACAAATGTTTTATGTACTGGCAATAAAACAAGAACTAACAAAATAGTTACGACAACGACAGCAGCTGACAATCGTTGTTTGTCAATGTCAAAGTAATATTATTATTATTACACTGCAATGCATTATGTTTTGCATCGGATTATTGTGCAAAATTATAATGCTGCATTGAAATAAGTATTAGAAAGGTAAAGAATGTTAGTTGTTTTATACCATTGGTGTCAAATGCTAACATATGGCCCTGTTTAAACCAATTCAAGGTAAATTATACTGATATAAAAATTTGATAATTGTTGAAACATGGATTCGCTCTCGAAGCAAGAACTTATATCGACGATAACTAAGCAAGCTGATCAAATTAAGCGTTACGAAGCACGTTTAAGAGGTGAGTTTATGCGTTGGTTTCGTTCTTTAAGAAATAAAGTGTTGTGATTTCTCAAAATTAAATAAATACCTTCAACAGCTGTTTGGGACTTATTGATAACATTAAATGTAATGTAACATAACGCCTGTATTTGGTAGATATAGTAGTGTAGTACACTCCCACGTTTCAATGGGTGGTGTGTCTTATGCCATACACCAGGCACATATCCAGACTTCAAGCCATTATTAGAATTAGAAAATCTAAGTTTGGAAAGTCCAACAATGCCCGACCCGGTACTTGAATCCAAGACATCTCATTCAGCAGTTGTACTTGCAACCAACAAGATCAATGAGGCAATCAACATGAACAAAATTTAACTGGCTTTTTCTTCCAATAAATTAATAACCATTCCTGTTAGTCATATAACTGTTGTAAGATGAAAAATACAGATATAACCCTCATCGGAATTCAGTGTGAATGTTGACTGTCTGAACCTAAGGTGATGAAATATGAGCTGTCTTTAATATCTTCTAATGAATTTAAATTATCTGTCTATAAATAACGAAAATGTTTTAAAATTTTATTGCATGTAACTTTTTCAGTCATGAATAACTTATATGTAGCCCTGTGTATTTTATCAGCTTTAGGTACATGGAAGCTATATGTTTATTGGTACGTCTCTAAAACAGCATATTCAATAATAAACAAATACCAATGTTTCTTTTTCACTAAAATTGTTACAGATGTTGTAGCAGCTTACAAAGGTCTCGTTAAAGAGAAAGAGGCTTTGGAGATAAGTTTAAAGGCTCTTAATAAGACTGACAGTCAAAATGATGCTGGTAAGATTTTATCCCTTAAAATAATATGTCGATATTAACATTGTACATATATGTTAAAGTTTAGATTTGTATATGTTATGTAATGGTAACATATTTTGCTTATATTTTAACATTTCAGCTTCAGAGGACTCAGTGGCAGCTCTTACACTATCACTGTCTACTCTTACGGCAGAAAAATCTCGAATGGAAGAGGCTTTTCAGGCAGACAAGAAGGTTACACGAGAGAAGGTACAAATACAAATATATATATATGAGAATTTTTGTATTATTTATTTCTATCCTTGATTAGTAGTCACACTATCTATTCTACTTGAGTAACAAGGCAGTTACTCAAGTAGAATAGATAAAGTGTGAAAACAAAGTTTTGATTGACATTGAAACTGTAGGAAAATTGTTTTTTATAGGCTAGTGGTTACATTACATTACAATTTGGAGCAGTCAGGAACTTAAAAATAGCACCAACTACTAAAAATTTTTTTCTCACTCATTCACAGATCTGATTTCAAAGTTCCATTTGAAAGGGCTGTCTGATTGCTGTCACCTCTTAAGTGTCCTGTTAATCGCTTACTACTTTCAGTTATTAATACAAGTGATGTGATGTGTTAGATAACATAGTGTTTTTGATGTGTTGCAAGGCCCTGGACCCTTCAAATTCCTTCCACCCTATAAATATTTCAATCTAAAAGAATTAAAGCATAATCTGTCCAAAACAATTCATATTTACAGACAGATAAATGATTTTACGTGTGTAATTAATTTTTATTTCTGTGTCTTCAGTATGAAAGCAAGTTGGCAGCCATGAAAGAGGAAACAAGAACTTTAGTACAGCAGCACTTAATGGAGATTGGAAATCTGAAAGCAAAGATCTCTTATGAGATTCAGGAGAGGGAGAAGGAGAGGGCGGACCATGCAGCCATGTTGAAGTGGGTTTTTAAACTGTAATTAATTGAGAGTGAAGTATATGTGGGATGATACCTATAAAATTTCCCTATGAAGATTTTTCCTTTTTAAAAAATGGCAACACCGAATGAGTCAAGTACAAAAAGTAAAAGGTGGGCGCTGTGCTGTGTTGTATCTCTGATTAATAAAAGAATAATTCGTTAAAACCATCAAGCCTCTCACTTATACGATCCCACATATATTCTATATTTCTTTTGTTTATACATAAATCACTTAATGGTTTAATCCCAAACATTCACATTTTTAGGGAACTGCACATGAAGTTCGATGTTGAGAGGAAATCAAAAGAGAAACTAGAAGATAAGGTTGTCCATAACTCTGAAGCTCAAGGTAAATATTATACATATTACACATGTTTTATGTTACCTTATCTACCTTACCTTTCTTGTACTCCTATTATCTTTATTGGCTCTAGCACACCTAGAAATTTATCGTAGATTCTGTTCGACTGAGAATATGACTGGGGTTTGCTGCTGCTTAGCAGCATGGTAACCAATTTGTATATAGGTCGTTCATACATATGATATATCTTCTCGCCAGGGCCTTAACGGGGAGGCAGAGAACGCCAAGTGCTAAATATCTTTATTCCTATAGTCCTCGTTGCCTCGAGACTCGTTTGACTGCCTCGTTGGTCGTGTTGGTTGCAAGTGCGACTGCCGATCGTGAGGTCCCGGGTTCGATCCCCGGGTCGGGCACTACAAAAATGTTCTAATTTAGATTTTCTAACTTAGATTTTCTAGT
>DWDU01002463.1:0-12711 GCA_018245575.1 Jemadia suekentonmiller
TATATATAACACGTGACATCACGCCTGTAATACCTGAACAGGTAAGCAGAGGTGTGTAGGACACTCCCACGTTTCACCAGTTAGGTTTACTACGAACTATGCAATATGAGTTGGGCGTATTGCCATACACCGAACTCATATCCAAACTCCGAGCCATTACTAGAAAATTAAGTTACAAAAATTCAATAGTGCCCGATTCGGGATTTGAACCCAGGACCTCTCGATCAACAATCGCGTTTGCAACCAACAGGACCAACCAGGCAGTCACATGTATGACTAATCTAATGCTCTGAATCATTACTATACTATAGTCCTAGTTCTAAAATCCTGTTTGCGGTAGGTTGCACATGTCCATGGGCGGCATCGGCCACTAGTGACACTTACACACTCCAAACAGAAAACAATAATAATTTCCACAAGAAGACCAATTGGACATAAAAAAATACCCATAACTGCTTATTTGATCTACCAATAAACTTCAATCACCTGTCTCGCCCCTCAATTAATCCGTACAGATCCCGTAAGAGCGAGAATCCCGTGATATGAGGGCCGTATCAGCAAGTCATCGCCCTCGCAAGTTCAAGGCGGGTCGCGAGGTAAACGCACCTTTATTGCACTGTCAATTGGACGCATCCGTCGTCAGGTCTGTGAACTCTAGATGTGCATGTGTGGGTTATAAAGGTGTATATAAGTTATCGTAGGGCATATAGTAATAATATTGTTCACACGGTTGTTTGTTTATAATTTTAAGCGTAGATGACTTGTATGAAACATTTATGTGCTCATAAGATACATGGGCTAGGAGCACAGAAACATTTATTGTTAAAAATTTAATTATGTAAGTAAATTATCCACCGGCTAATTTAATTTACATCAAATATTTTAAATGGCAACAAATTTAAACCTACATACGATACCTACATGATCAATATATATGCGCCAGTTCAGGTCCGTAAAAATATTTGGCAAACTAAGTTCTCAGCCTACCCTGTGAAGAACCCAGCGTTATAATATTATAGTTATAATATTATTACAAATACAAGCTATATGGACATACATCAAGAAGCTACACGTATGACGTTTATGGTAGTTTTTTGTGACCTTCTCAGAGATTAACACTTCTCATTCTGAAAGACTCCTGTCTTACAGTAAAACGATAAAAGGGTTGAACATGTCGAAGATGCCAATAATGGTAAAAAGCCGAGTCGCTCGTGAACATTGGTAGGGTAATGTGTGCGTGTATATGGCAACACTGGAAGTAAATCAGCTCGGTGAGCGCGGCACCTCGCTGCGCGCGCGTTCCATTGCCGCAATTGGCAGCAATCAGCGGCAATTTGTGCCGCCCCGCACTTTCTATTCTCACCAGTACATGTAACAATAAAAGTGTTACCATATTATATAAAACTATTGGGCCTAACTGTTATCGTGTACATATTTAGTTGAGGACCGGTCCACTAGAAAAAAGTTCGCTATTTATGGGTTGTAGGTACGAATTATACTCGTACTAATCAAGTCTTACAGTTGTAGGTTCCTGAACAAATTTATCAATAGAAAAAGCTGATAGATGCTATTATTTACCCATGGACCCGGGATATCAACACATCATTAAGTTACAGACATTTCCTTGCTCAGACTCTTACCTGAGACCTTGAAGTTCGAAAGATAATTTCTTTGCAAATGCTGCAATTTACAAACGGTATTTCTCCAGGAGGTATATTACCAAAGTACATTTAGTACACTATTCTTTAATGAAAAGTGGGCGGAGGGTTTAACTCTTATCTCTCTGTAGTAAAAGTTAAAAATTAAATGAATATAAATGGTTATTATACAATGCGAATGTTGATTGCGATGAGGTAAGGATCAACTACCTAGCTAGATCGAGTAAATAACGTTTTATGCGATGGAGACGTTAGTGTCTGAGACTCGCATGCGTGAGCAAAGAGAGTGATGAATGTGAAAGAGGTACGACAGGTGTGCAAGCATTGAGAGATTTGGCACTCGGTGCACTCTGCCTACCCCGTAAGGGACCTGGCGTGAAGATATGTTATGTTATTAATAACATGAGTTATACACGTCGTCTACAACTTACAAAGCAGTATAATTTCTACATAAACGAAACTAGGTACCGGTTTAGTGGAACGAGCTCCGAATGAAAATATATGTTATCATAATAAATAGAGCGCGCGAACGTATCTCTGTTTATTATGAGAATGTCGATTATGCCGGTAATATAATTGTAGGTGTGTGCCGCGCGGCAGCGCCGAGAGGATCCGTATATAAAAATATTGTTTTAAAATCGCAATATGTAAATGGCACTGAGAGAGTTCATAAATAAAAAACTGTGAAAATATTCCTAATATATAATTTTACTATACAAATATTAAAACCTATTCTAGAACATTACAGCAGTGAAATATATGTAATGATATTACCTTCGCAGGCGAGTCCTATGTAGAGATTTTTGTTGTACTCAGTTATTGTCATAACAGTTTCATATGATCGACGACGTATCTGCAAAAGTATCTTCTGCATGACATCAGAACCACATGTCAAGAGAGCGATTTATGATTCTACTCTCCTGAAAAAGAACTGCATCTACATTCCAAACGCCGGGTGGAGTGGCATCGAATAGGGTGGTGTATATCTAGCAGAGGGCTTGTAAGGTTTGATAATGAATAAAAGTATTGCACTGAAGTATTTAAATAAAATCATATATAATTTACAAACAAAAAAAAAACAAAACATTATATTTCGTGTACGGAACTCTAATTCCTACTGAAAACACCTCATCCATAAATCAAGGTAATCTAACGTTACCCCAAAACAATTTCGTGTTAACTAGAACATTAGCTGACGTCTTATTATTTTTCGATTCGCGTCAATAAAACTTTTATCGCGTCCGTTTATTTTAATTTTATCGCGAACTACCGCACACACCTACTTGACAACCTAAACGCAAAGCTAAAATCAAATGATTTATCTAACATAAGCGTTCCGAAGTGATTGCAGCCATCACGAGTCAGCATTAATGAATAGCTTTAATTGAACGCTTCAATGACACTCTATTTGGTTGTGCTAGAGGCGATTTTGCATTAAAATAACAAAGGTATGCACAATAATGGTGTTTAGGGTAAATCGCCATATTAAACCGCCATTGTCCGGGAAAGGTATGTTTCATTCGCGCCGAGGCACCTTTCGGTCTATTCGACGTGCCATAGACTATACAAAAACATACCTTTCAAACTAGTATTTGTTGATGCTTAAAGACGTCGAATACTGTACTTTTAGGAGTGGCAAATATGATATTTTGATCATATCAAAGAAACTATACCAGCAGTAAAACTGTGTAGCAAATTTGTCTATTACGGCACATTGTATATTATGTGACCAGTACATGACATGAAAGCAGAAGATAGCTTGGATTGTCTAAGATAGAGTTTTAGTATATCTCTACGAGTTATTATTTTGTGATACGAAAAGTAACATCACGCCTTTAAATCCCGACCAGGAAGGCAGATAAATGATGTACAATCCCACGTTTCACCAGTTACGTTTACGTCCCAATATGGAATAGGTGGTGAGTCTATTGCCGTACACTGGGCACAATTTCAGACTTCGAGCCACTACTAGAAAATTTGTACGTTTTTACGGAAAATCTAAATTATAAAAACCTAATACTGCCCCAATGGGTATTTGAACGCAGGACCTCCCGATTGGCAGTCGCGCTTGCAACCAACACGTCCAACGATTTGTTGTACAGTTGCTATTGAACTCTGGAGGATTTGGAAATGAGTAGTGTACAACGTAGCAAATTTAAAAAGGTTCTGTCTAAGTGCACGTCTGTGTGTACAATCTATGTCCACATTTCCCCAACAAAGACTCCGCTTGTTTCGGCCACCGGCGCTCATTGTCCGGCTCCCTCCTATTGTTATTCTGACAATCTCCGTCACACACCTACACAAAGCTGCCTGCGAGTCCGCCGGCTTTCCAGATTTCATTTTGGATCACTTGATAGATCTGTGGCATTTCGTCTCATTGTGCGAACGTCATAATAATATTTTCATTGGTTTCACCCAAAGGTTACTCATACGATGTGTTTGAAAATACAACATATAAATAGTATTTTATGGAATTTGATAAGAGAGGAAAGCACGGTTTGTATTTGGTATGGCATTTGGTTACGGTCTCGCCTGATGGGAAATGATGATGTAGCCCTTAGTGTATTATGGTGAACTATAAGATGCCTGGTTACTTGACGTTTGAAAACAATACTACAGAGACTGGAGGTTAATTCTTTTATCTAATAAATTAGTTGCTATTAAAATTATTCCTTTTTTTTCTATGAAACGAATGGTACAAATTAATAATATTATTAGGCAATAGATGCATGTAGATTTAGTCAAGACCCGATTCATCTCCCTGTTAAGTCGGTTTGCAATTTTGTATTTTGTGAAATGCGAAGACTGCCATATATAAAGATTTTGAATTAAACTACTGTTAAAAACCCAACGTATATTCCTTTTATCGTATATAACTGATATTCGATATAACAAGACGCGGTACACTTATTGTTGAGAAAGCGACTGAAGTTAAACTCTCGGCGTGTTAGGGAAACGGGCGATAAATATTTCGCTATAAATAATATTAGTAAGGCTGGTATCAGCCATTAACCGACTCAGATACACGTCGTAAACCTATTTCTTGTAACATTGTAGACACGATTAGTTGGAGTGAACGTGTGCGGGTATTTTAACATGTATGTTAGAAAAGACTGTATGTATGTAGACTGCCTCGTTGGTCGTGTTGGTTGCAAGTGCAACTGCTGATCAAGAGGTCTTGAGTGCGATTCCCGGGTCGCGCACTATAGAATTTTTCTAATGTACGTTTTCTTGTCATTACTTGGCTCGGAGTCTGAAAATTTGCCCTGTGTATGGCATCAGGCTCATCACCTATTCCATAGTGGCACGTAAATATAACTGGTGAAACGTGGGAGTGTTCTATATTCCTCTGCCTACCTCTTCGAGGATTATAGGCGTGTTATTACGTACAATGGTTTTATGTAAGTGGAATGGGTATGAAATTTTTTAAATAAAGTCATAAACACAAAGATTTTTGTTCTACTCGTAAAACTAATTCCCTGGAACTTCACACGTCTCACCGACACTGAGTAAGGGATATGCGATAAATAAAATAAGAATTATACAGATAAAAGTAAATTTATTCTCTTTACACCTGGAATTGAAGTCCATTTTATTCATTCATAAATTCATTATATTATTACGATTAAACTGATTAGCGAAACATTCTCCAGATGAAAAGGGGCCGAAGGTATTCTGAATCTATGTTTATACGTCTATATATATTTTTTCCGAAGAATCTTATAAGTTATGATCTCGGTTCTGTACCTGACTACTGCGCTACATGTCATTTTCAATCAGACTGTATATTTAAAATTATTGAAAAAATAAGTCGATTTATTAAGAACTCCTGACAATCAAAACCCTTTAAGTAACGCCTGTAAAATATTATTAAGGTAAAAACCACATTCAAAGATATTATAGTATATTGCAATTCTATCTGTTTAGGTACAGTTAGTATTTATAGAATATACAGTAATATATCAATAGAGTGATTTATGTCGGAGTGGAGATGGAATAAATCCACAACCCCATGCCCAGGATAATGGGAGTGCCATAAGAAGCGACTAGCCGAGACGCTGGCAGCATACGGTATGAAGCGGTTTGTTCTGGCAAAGCTATATGCCCTGGCTGCCGATGGACAGCATCGTAGGCGGTGTGAGGCACTGCAATTTGCGATCCCCAACCCGCATGGCCGGCGTGAATTATGAGTAAAAACCTTCAGGCCTATGTCCAACGGTGGATTTTGACTGACATAATATGATGATGTCTGATTCTCAAACGAGAGCCGTGCTCAACAGTGGAACAGCAAATGGATCGGCGAGGACAATTGCATTGATTCTCAATTGCTAACTCGCTACTGGTTACATCAGTAAAGTGAAACAGATCCTTAATGACGCCGCGATAAATTCCCCGCCAAGGAGCAGATGACGCCAGGTGGAGACTTCCAAGAGGCGGACTTAGCCAAACCACATCTGTCAAATCATTAAACCTTGTTTAGAGCGACAGGTGATTGCTTTAATACATTCTAGTGGAACTGGTGGTGATTTTCTTAAGAGCTAGTTTTGAGATCACCGGGATTATTTGGAGACGCAATAAGTTTTGATTTGGACGAGTCCGTTTTATGAACTCACTTTGATGCACCGTGATTACGATCAAAGGCGACAGGCCGCTGCATTAATTGACGACACTGCTCACCTTGGTCGGACATTGTAGTTGGATATGAGTTTGCAACCGCTGATACTTGCTACACGCAATATATTAACGTAAGATGTTTATCTTCTGTTTATGGTCTGGTGATTTTATTGCAACGTGTACTGAGAAGCCATAAAACTGATGGATACATCTAAATATATTTTGATACACTCTCTCTAAGCACATGCCTGTTATATATATGGTAGATAGTATTTGTTAGCTCAGGAAACGAAATCGGATTCCATAGCATCAATAGAAGAAATAATTTTGGCTCTGTTACAATTCTTTCAAAGACAATAGAGTTGTTGATGTTCGAGTGGTAAGGCGCAACTCGTTACAAACCCAACAAGTGAACATGAAATATAAATTACAGTTGCCACTCAGCACCGCGGCTCACATATACACGACCGTCATTCATCGCTCCTGAACGAGATTAGGTGCGTCTCCGACTCCATTAGATTCCTACCTCGTTCATCGCTACGAAGTCATCAAAATAAACAATCGAACGGAGAGTGGAGAGACCGTCCTTTGATCTCCGGCCACTGAGTGATGAGCTCCTGCACGTACTCGCTAGCGTACGTCAGAATCGTATTATTTCATACAGACTTAAAAGCGGACATAGTTTTACGACCACTATAAATTATCCGGACGCTTAAAGTGAGCTCTTGTACAGAAGAAAACGCATGAGACTACAACTATTTCAATGGCCAGGTAACATCCTAAGTATTAGGACGGTTTAACTAGGAGAATTATTGAGAAAGGAGTATTATTTATTACGCTTAAAAAGTTTATTTACTACAACGTTGTGTAGAAACTACGTATGAAATATGTCAAAGAACAGTGTTGCAATACGAGTCGATGTTTTGTCCATTTCATTGTATGTATTATGAAACTCCATATCCATTTTGAAAATTGCCATACTACTAATGTTTGTTTCTTTGACATCTCAATTATCTGAATCAATGAGATGATATTGTCGTGGAAAGTTAACCATTTTATACCGATTATGTTATTGTAATTCGCACAAATCTTTTTGGTCTCAACATATATTTTATAATTTTGGACACTTTTTACAAAATGGAAAAATCTGTCAATTGAAACATAACCCAGAATCATTGTGTCCAGTGAGAGTACCAGATTAACAATAAGAAAAGACAAATTCTGTATTTGTGGAGGATTACCACGATGACTGCTCAATAAAATCTAATAAAACTGTACCCTACATAAATAGGTAAATAAGATAAATGTACATTCATACATATCTTTACGCCAGGTTCTTAACGGGGTATGTAGAGAGCACCGAGTGCCAACTATCTCTATTCTCACAGAGCTGCCGCGCTTCTTGTACATCCATCACTGTCTTCATACATGCACGCCGATTTCGGAGACTTGTGACTCCCTATAAGATAAATGTAGTTTCTAAATTTCGCTATTAGTGGCTCTGAATACTAATTTACCTCACCGTACGCCGTCGTCGCCTGTACCCACATCTAACACATTACCTGGCCGCTTCAAACGACAAGAGTTAATCTTTGCGGCGCACTTAACTACCCACTTATATTTACACCACCGTTGGTCTCTTGTTCCAGATCGACACGTTAAGCGGTAAGATGTTTTTACTGTAATTTACGAAAAAGAAAAAAGCCGCTTGCAGTTATATAACATTGAACGAGCAGAAACAAATTTTTAGGAAATAATTGTTTTAGAACCTAAATTTAACGTAAGTATAGAACCAAAGTATTATTCCAACTTACAATCTTGCCTTCGAATCATCGCTCGACCAGCGGGGCAGACTATGATAGAACCTATGAATTTTTCACTATTCTAATAGGAGACCCAAGCACCAACAGTGGAAAGATAAGTGTTGATAATATGTAAGAAGTATTGACAATATGTATTTACAAATTATTTTTCATTGGTTTTTGGTTTTACTGAATAACACTACACTGATGTATTTTTAAAACGGTCATTGCATTTATGTGTTACAAACTCCAGAACATCCTAATTAAATTACATTTATTATTGGTGTTCTTCATGCAGTTGACGACAATAATAGCCGCTTGTTCGAGCACCTTCACTGTATAAATCTGCCGTTTTGTTAACTTGCCGTGCGACAGGCGCAAGACAAAGTTGCGGCACAGGAATAGTCCTCTGGCTGATTTATACAAGCGTAGGTTAATTGACTATACTGTGAAATTAATCTAGTGTTAACGCGAAATTGTTATCTAGCATGGTCCATATGGCCCAGTGAGCGTTGTTCACTTTTTATTCTTAGCTGTAAGATTAGAATTAAGTGCAGAGGCCGTGTATTGAAAATTGTAATTCTCCTTTCAGAATTAAAAAATCCATTATTTGGGTATTATTAGGCGATAAACTAATCAATTTTTATACTTAAAATTAAGAATTTTTTTACACTTAATATTGTAATATAGACTTCCGAAGCACTTTTAACATAATGTTCGCCTTTTTTGTATTTATTATTGTTTTTTTGTATTTATTGTGTTTTTAGTCAATAGATAACCGCACCCTTAGTAGCAGCATTTCTTCTGCACTGAGTACCTACTTGCGATTACAACAAAATGGTGGCACTTACTGATGCGACACAAGCCTCTTCTGTTTGCTGTCGGCGGGAACTGAGTTTGGAAGTTCACGACTGTCTCAACAAGTGTACTAATTAAACTGTATCTACTGTTTTCTTTACATGTGTGCTCCAACGACGAGGTACAATATGTTATCCATGTCCCACGAGATTTGCTGAATTATATTTATGTAGAAAACGTACATAAAATATGTATCAAAATCAGTTATAGGCCAGATATTTCTGTTTGTTATTAGTAGTATGTGTCACGATGTTTGACTTGCAGTATATTCGTACGTTTCAAAACATTTCCTTCAAGGATTTTAGATTTAAATGCTTATACATATATAGAATGTAATTAAACTAAGCGGTAAAAGTAACTTATAAAACGTGAATGTACTAGGTTCTTCTGCCTACCTCTTCGGGCATTACAGGCGTGATATATATAACATTAAAAGGGTCAATCAGTCATTAAAAGGTCAGTCAATATTAGTAAATATCTTTTGGATTCTCGATAGCAGATAATTATTTTATTGCTTATAAGTCCTTTCATTTCAAATTTATCGAACCTGTCTTCTAATAGTTCTTTAAATGACACATAATAAGAATAACCATTTACATTTAAAATAATCACCGACCAGGCGGCCAAATCTAAAACAGGCGCGAATATAAAAACAATATTTCGCCTTTAAATCACATCGCCATTTGATCTCTTCAAGCTCCGTTTGTTGAGCAACATTATATTCCTCAGAATGAATAAACTGTTGAAGAAAATACGGAATAAAAAGTGTAGCAACCTCGAAGTGACAGGCTTGTCACATCGGGAGCTGGACGGGGATAAAACAAAGTATTTTTTATTTATTCTCTCGAGTGACGAAACAAACTAGCCATGGCTAACGAACGGCCGCATTTATCACGTCGCCAAACGAACAGTTTGTGACCACCCGTGAAGGCATGTGAGCGGTATGTGGGGCAGCGCGGTGGGTACCTCACATGCGGTTTACGGAATAGAACACAGGGGAAGTGGTTCCGTATCAATTATACTAGCTGCTACACCGAGCGTTTTAAACATGTGTTCTGGAAGTTGGGGTGGATTAACAAATAGACACTGACTCAAAATATATCAAGCGAAAGTGCTAAAAAGTAGGCGCAATGATGACCCAATAAATAACCATCGAATAAATAAAATTTAGCAGTCCGTGGGCGCTCACCTCGCCATTCACATCCGATGCGAAGTGGCTGTTTCTAAGAGGACGCTAATTAACATCTGCGACGCTAGATATTAATACGTACAGAGAAATATTACCTGGTAATACATCACGCACTGCACGAATCGTTCCGCTAAATCTGAGACACGGATAGGGCAGGCCTCCACTGTGCAATGAGGAGATGAGTGATGCAAGCGAAGAAATACTTATGCCTTCGACCTTTGATACCTGTAAATTGTTCTTATTGTGAATATATAAATATTATATTATCGCGAAGATTATTTAAGTTACGGTTTTAATATAATTATGTACATCCTTATTCCATGTCACTTTTCCTACATATGAGTCTCAAAGAACTAATTGTCAGTTTACATTTTTGTAAATCGATGTATTGAACAGGCAATACTTCTTTCAGTGGTTTCCTTTGTATTGTCTTCATCATATTCCAATTAAGTCCCTACTCAACGACATAAATTATCCCCCAGCTTAGGCCCGTGCCGTCCAAATACAATGTACACGTCAAACTCGACCATCGATTTGTCAGCTGTCAACCTGTACCATAATTGCGAGTCCCCCTCCCCCTGCCACCTTGATTAAACGTCCGGGATATTAATACTTGTTCTAGGAACTGCTGCGTCTCTCTTTTTGCTTTCGCGTATGGCGTTTTGGTACAAGAGATATATTTGGCATCCGTTTATTTCGGACTTTTGATGAGACAGAGGTAAAGCACTTTCGACTTTTGCTTGATTGCGTTATCATTAGGGAATTTGTTGATTTCAATAAATTATTTTTGACCAAAAACCATTTCCGTGTTTGCTATGCCTCTTTATATAAAAAAGTACAATTTCATTTTAAAGCAATATTTTGGAAAGCGCCTTAAACCCAATCTGATTTTTGGTTTATTTATGTAAATACCTACTCGTATTTATTGCATCCTCTCTGCAGCTGTAAGCCTCGAACCTTAGCCAACCTCAAAACAGTAGTACTTACGTTATGAAAAACGGAGTAAGCAAAAGGTGAAAAATCGTTAAACATATTTTTAACTACCGCTGATTACATAGAATTTTGTATGTGATTAAAAAAGTGAGTATTGAAATATATGGTCACAGGCGCGTGACAGTAAATCAGTTGGTGAACGGTCAGTGTGTCATGTGTTGTGAGTACGGTAGGCAACACAGGTAGTGGATATGTAGCGAAAAATCTCATACATACATAAAATGAACAAGCTAGACATGATAATTGGTAGAGGTTTTGTTCCGGCAAGGTGATTTTTACATTGAAAAATCCACATAAATTAAATATGAAAATCAAAGTTTAAAAGTTAATTTACTCATGAATAGTATGGTATTTATGTAATCATTTTCACAAAAGCATTTAAATTAATTAGCATTTTTCCTATTATAATTATATGTAATATAATTACAACAATATTTCAAAATTTGTAATTATTACACTTAATTTATAATATTAGATAAGTGCCTTAATAAAAGATACGTTTTGTTAGGCTATATGTCATCATACGTAGCTACCTGTAGTAGCTAGGAGGTAGCTACCTCTAGCTTTAATTATAATCCATTGATTCAGTTGGCCTTAAAATCAAATCATTTATATAACACGTGCTACACTTCAGCTAACCAATATAAAAATGCTAATTTTAATGCTTTACATTGTATTAACCTGGTTCATCAAAATATTTGTTGCCTGACAGGGGGCAAGGAACTTGAGCTGGAATTATTCATGAACTCGGAGAATATTAGTATTATGTGTATTACTGAACATTGGTTAAAGGGGGACCAGCTCATGTTTAATTTCAGGAACCACCGGGTAGGAAGTTCATTCTGCAGAGTTAACACAATACATGGTGGGTCACTCATTTTATTAAATAAAAATCTTAATATCAAGGAACGCAGAGATATTGTGTCTCTCTCTGTAGAGTGTTCTATCGAATTAGCTTGTGTACAACTTGAGCAACTCATTGTTATATGCGTGTACAAACCTCCCTCCGCGGATTTGAAATTATTTCTGGAAATAATGGATGAGGCCTTAAGCAAACTTACTAACTCTGGTAAGTCCTTGTTAGTTTGTGGGGATTTTAATGTTAACATTCTTGAGAAGTCAAGTCCCACTTATAATTTATTAAGTCTTTTTAAGTCCCATAATTTACATCCTTTGTTTATGGAGCCTACTAGAATAACCTCTACAACAGCTACTTGTTTGGATAACATATTTACAGACATTGTTCCTTGCCATAAAAGTATTATTAATAAATTAGATTCTGACCACTCTGGTCAGTTGGTTAGGTTTTATAATAACAAAAAACAGGTACCTAAGAAAACTATTTCCATTGTACCAGTAACTGCTAATCGATTGGAACGTATGAGAGTTGGGTTATTGAGTAATTTACCAATTTTGAATGGTGAATTAGACCCTAACTTATTATATAACTCGTTTTTTAATTCTTTCCTCCGTCAATTCAACTCAATATTTACTTCCAGGAAGATTACTGTTACTGATAGGACATCATTTGGCAAATGGGCTACAGTAGGTATCTATAAAAGCAGGGAAACATTATATATGTTGTACCGTGAAAGAC
>DWDU01002464.1:0-12705 GCA_018245575.1 Jemadia suekentonmiller
TTTTTCACCTGTAGATGTTTTGAGACATTGATATCGTATGCAACTTATTACTGAACTTATATGTAACTTATTACTTAACTTATATTATAACAAGATCGTTAACTGTGTTGGCAGGGGTCAATCATTTTCGCAGACATTTCAAAATTAGTTATTGTCTGAGAGATATCTATCATCACGATACTGATAAGCAGGAGTCTGTCCTACGTGGACGAAAGAAACAGACCACGTTTCTTAATACCAAAACAATTTACCTTATTGTTATATTTCACGCTGGATCCTTTACGAGGTGGAAAGAGAACTCAGACTGCCAAAAATCTCGATCCCTACCCATCCAACGTGGTTTTTTAACCAACATTTTTACTCATACCAGTTAACAGATTGCAAATATTACAAAAACATTGCGTAACGTATAAAAAACCTAAGTTGTCATAATTTAGCGATCGCACAGCGGTATTTCCATTTGGTTTTCGTCGCAGAGCGTGTCACGGTCAGTTTTGATGCGAAAATATTTGGCCGGAGAAAACCGGACGAAAGCAAAAGGACCCTGGATCCGGTGTCGCGGATAAACAGCCACGATTCGATGTATCACAACGTGGTGTAACAAGATTTAATTGTAGCAATGGATTTATATTGCATCCGGGCGGGCACGGAGTGACTCACTTCAATTATTATGAAAACTTACTTTATATAGCGATTTTTACGCTGCAAACTCTTAGCCTTACATCGGGACTGCTGCGTCGCAGGAATCTGTTCGAGGACAAATTTATTTATTTAAAATACGACATGAACACAAAAATTCATCGATGTTCCATCGTTGGTCCCATACTGAAGCAGCGTGTGTTTTGGAAGACTACCGCCCAGCCATTTACATAAGAATTACATAAAAGAAAAGAACACTTAATTTAGAAAAAAATACAATTTTATTCTAAAAATAACAAATATTTTCATGGGACAATTGATATTCGTTATTTAATCGCAAACTGGTTAGATCGTGTATTAGGGCAACCAGCCAGTTGATAAACATTAATATGTACATTTTTATGTGAATACTTATGTAGATAGTTTAATATTGAGATTATACTCGTGCTCATTACACGCGTATTTATTTGAATAGGAATCGAACCCACTGCCCCAGCGCAGCAGGCAGGAATACTGGTCATTGATCAATCGACTGATCGATGAATAAACGTACACAGACAAAACATACAATAAACATTTTTTATAAAATTAACATTAAAATATCTTCAGGTATTCGTGAAGAGTCAAACCCGAAACAGCGCAATTGCTCGTCTCGATGACCGTCGTGCGAACGAATAATCTGATTCATATGCAATTCTCATATTGTTTCGCAACGGTGTGAGATGCGGTGACTTTATAACGAGTTTTTACTGACTCACCCTCGCTAAGTAGGACATCTTCAGATTTAATCCAATATATCGAATGACACATTTCGATGCGGTCGGTCACTCTATCTTTATGGCCAATGGAACACTTTCTAAAACATCCCAGATTTTGTCTCAATAACGGAACTTGCAGTAAATTTGACAGTGTGGGTGTATGTATGTGTGACATATCTACATAGACATAATTTAGAGTTGAAAATTTTTCTTAATTTTAAATATCTCATAAATTATAATTTTTATTTTTATTTCATCACGCCACGTCCCCTAAGAGGAAGTCAGCGAGCAGTAAATGTTAAATATCTATATCCTTACAAACCCAACGTGCCTCTTCTACAATTTCTTATATATTGTGTGGGACCTTATATTATGTAATACTCCAAAAATATCCGATATGCTCCTAAGTGACGTGCCTAGATTTGACCATTTGGTTATAAGTCGACACACCTGTGGGCGTGTTGAATCAAACTTGAGATAATTGTTAGCCGATATTGTTTTCAGATATGTTTAACTTGACAACAAAGTTAATTGGCCAGGTGGTGTCGTGACTGACTTAAGTTAAGTCAACGGTACTAAGCCGGTAAGGCTGAGGGAGCATTTGAAAATATTTGCGCCTCCCGAAATACCACCCATACTTTGGCTATGTTAGAAATTGTTTTTGTAAGTCTTGAATTAAAAACTGTGAAAATGTAACTGCAACTGATATCAGGGTGTTGCAGTTATCTCTTAAACACTGGGTGAGAGCCAGTAACTCGAAGACTGCGTGCGTGGGCTGGTCACAAATGGTATCTTGGACTACAATGACCAGTGTAAAAATTTTAATGTATAAAAGTGTAAAAAGTTTATTGTATGAAGTAACTTTACTGTGTATATTTACAACTAATTTCATTTTCTTTTTTGAATTTACCCCGTGGACAATACATGCCGTGGTAGCTTAAAATTAAGGCAATATCGTTATAAAACGTATTGTGTGTAATATTACATAAACTAATTTTTGTTTGTCCTGTAAGTAAATAAAAAATGTTTTACAGTATAGTATACGTTTGGTTCATACTAGCTCATACCCGCGACTTGCGTTATTCACGATATTAACAATATATATGTTATGTACAGAGAAGAAAAATAATTACCGAGTATCTATGAAGTTAAATCTAAAGTAATACGATCGAAATCCATGATACATTTTTTGCGTGATCCACGCACAACGGCGGACATCTACCATTATTTTTATATATATTAAAATTTAATATTATAAACATTTATTTAGCGGGTAAGGTATTTACCTTACCCGCTAATATCCCTGTCATATGACTCCGGGTATACTTCAGAAGGTAGCCTGATAGTACATTATGGCTGAAAACTATGAACAGCTGTTTTGTAAGCAACACAAGGCAATGATGTTAGCAAACTCATCGCTCTGCCTCGACTCAAAAAGCCTCATGGACTTATGCCTCATGAAGGTTGAACATACATACCAATGCAAGCAATTCTGTTTAACAGCTGAAATTTTAATTGTTCATTAACAACAGGAACTGAAGATGATAATTGAAGATTTAATAGTTCATTAATAACAAGAAATTAGATTGGAAGCTATGGTCGTATAATAAATAATTTTTCATCACGTCTAGAATGTGCCATAAATATCAAAATTTATTTTTTTCGTGTGTAATTTTTTCTGGATATATAGGAAAAATATTAATGGTACGCATAATTCAAGACATTTCCTGGAAAAACTAAAATGGAACCTATTGAGACGATTTGAAAAAAATATATACTACACCTTTTCAAAAATATATTATTTCTGGGAAATCCTATTGCAATTTAGAGTGAAAATTCAATTAGAATTTGTAAAAGAATTTTTCGTTCGATGTTTGGTTTTGTCATATAATTTTATGATATCTCACGCAAGTACCAGGCAACCAGGATTCATGAGAGGATGTTTTAGAAAATGCCAACAATATGATAGAGCGTATACGTGCAGCGGGTCATCAAACGCCCAAATCCGCATTTACATTCTATTCTGCTCGTGCGCAGGTTACCCCTCCCTCTCACCCGCGACGCAGTCATACTTTCACTTTTCATTGTAGGGCAAACGGCTTAATGTTTAACCGTATCGCTACCGACGCTGCTTTCATTTAAAAGTCAACTATATTTACTGCACATTTAGAGCTGGAATTTCAGCAGCAAACATAGTGCATTTAGAACTATATCGCAGTAAGGATTTCAGTATCATAAAGTCAGAAATCCTCAGCCAGTCGCAAGGCAAATTAAATCTTTACAAGTGTTAGTTAAGGTTGCGATTAGTTTAATGGCAGCAAGAGATAAGGCATTTGTGGCAGATTGAAGAGGCTTTAGTTGTTCCGCCAAGAGAGATTGGGAGCCTTATGACGGACTCTGGTTTACGAACGTTATGAAATCGAATGACATGAACCTAGCGATTGTTTTTTTTTCGTGGGTGGAAATCGGCTAAGGGGGTCACTAATGGACGGCCGAACTGATCGTGGCTCTGTGTAGGAGTTTTATGCGATATATTTCCATACACAAAACGGTGAACCAGATTAATATTTTTATGTAAAATCTACGTGGTCATTTTAGGAAAACATTAAAACAATGACATTCCTGTGTCCTACCCGAACTGTAGTAACCATGAAACCTTTATTCGTTAAACTCCGCCTGGACGCATAGTGCTAATTATAGAACGTGGTAATATTGCTGGATATAATTAGATGTATGTTTGGTCGTAACGTCGACGACAGAGCCATTGCTGGTACTACAAATGACTTCGCTGGTTTTCTGCCTAGTCATCTTACCCATCAAATCAAAACGTAGCAGCATCAGCTCTATCAAGACAGGGCCTTACGTATTACATTTGAAACAGATTGGAGATCATCCTCACTATTAATGTCTCAGATCGCAGACAGACTGATCCGCTGTTAGAATAAGACCTGCTCCAAATATCGCTACAACTCATAGTCATATCTTTTTTTGGATCTGAAATCCAAAACCTGCTTACTAAAGATAAAGCAGCGGTCTCCCAACTACAAGGGCTAGAGACTGTCCGAAGACCGGATTGGATGTGACCAAAATGAATGAATGAGGAAATAAGTGATCAGTAGTTGTTACAAGTAGTTTTTATTATATGCAAGTTACGAGATTACGAGACCCCTATCTATAAACGGCTTGTACAAAAAACCATAAGTCGAAATCCCTTTCAAACATCTTTTCTATCCCTAAGGACTAAGTATCTTATGCCAATGTCTTATATATATCTTGTCCGTTATATCATCAACCATACCGCATAGTAGATTAATAGTCCGAATAAATTAAGACCGAGAAGGTATAATGCTCACCACCGTTAAGGAAAATCTAGAAAACTCGAGAACATCGTCGAAATATCAAGTAATGAAGGCCCATTTGGGTTAGGCTACTTTAGGTTAAAATTACTTCGCATATCAACAAGAGATATCCATATTTATTTTATTGTAAGAAATTGTCATCAGCGTCATTATCATGATCATTGTGTAGTAACGTCACGCCTGTAATCCCCGAAGAGGTACGCAGAGGAAAGCAGAACATTCTCACGTTTCACCAGTTACGTTTACGTCCCATTATGGAATAGGTGGTGAGCCTATTGCCATGAACCGGGCACATTTCCAGACTACGAGCTACTACTAGATCAGACTACTAATCATGTATCAGGTCCTGAAAGAATTTTATCCGTGAAATCTTGAAAATGCAAACCCAGTAAATACTCAGTTAACATACAGATACACACAGATGATAAAAGTAATACACTCACACTTGAAACTGGCTCGTATATTTTTAACGTTGCGTATTATGAAACATGACCCGTTAAGACTAAAGTTAATGCCATCGGGAAACTGTCGTTCGTAACAGCAATGCAAATATATTGAAATGTATGCAAATCGGCGTGTTTGTTGAAAGTAAAATCGAGTTGAGACCCAGTAATGGGCGACCCATTTCGTATATTTCCCTACGGGCCGTGTGGGCCGTCCAGATCTAGTCGTGTCTACGTCTAAGTGTTTGCTTTTCTAAGTAGTGCCAAGTACTCTTACTCCTACAGTTTCTTTCTGATGGTTTACTGTACGTATGGGGTTTACAAAAAAACTTAAAAAATTTGAGAAAAATTAAGTAATTTTCAAGAAAACATTATGAGGAAATTTGTAGACTCAAAGTTTTCCATAAGGTTCTGCAAGGCATGTAAAAGCAGACTATGGCCTTAACCCTTTTCGTTGTGAGCGGAAACCGTATCCGTCAGTAGTACAGTATAAGTGTTCATAATTATGTTATAGTCCGTCATAATATGTTTATGTCCGTCAGTTTTAATTCCAACACTGTTGATAGTTGTATTTCGTTGCAAATGGTAGATAGAGAGTGTAAAACTGGACTGTAAATTTTAATTAATAGATACTCGTATGTCATAATATTACTGACTGAAGTATACGACTAAGGCTTTTAAGTGGTCAATGAAAATTCTAACGATTATTTATTATTACAAATATAGTACATTTTAGAAAGTTACGTAATGTATTAATTCAAATTAATACTATACAAAATATTAAATATAAATAAATGTATTATTAAATATTAAATAAAAAGGCCAATTTTAAAAGTAATTTTCTGTTGACAAGCAAAGTTTCAATTTTTAAAAACTTCCAATTTATAATTTTATTGTTCTCTTACAGATTTTTTTTTTTTATATTTTTTCGATTAATGTTATTAAAACTTGCCTAAATATCATTGTGTGTCAGTTTTCTTCATTACATAATTATGTACCGATCGAATATAATGATAGTAAAGTATTAATTTATTAATGTATTGTTAATTGTATTGGACCGGGTGATGTTGATTAACAAAAAATTTAGTGTATGTGATATTGACCAAGGCTTCTGTTAATTGATATTATATGTAAGACCGATCGATATATCACTCACTTGATAGAAAAATGGCGTAACTGTAATGTTTAAAATTACAGGAAAGCGATTTAAAGTGTATAATTTTCTTTGTGTGGATTTAACGTCTCGTTTAAAACACCTTTGCTTAGTTTCTTGTAATTAAATCGTGGTTATACTAATATATGGTCTTTGTTTCACCGAACGTAACTTAACTTTCTAAGTAGGTACTGTGTTACACTTAACTCAATTTTGCAAAAAAATAAATTACCGCCAATACGCCAAATGCGTCGTCTTACGCCATCGCAAAAACCAGTTTTATAATTAATCTTGCTCTGTTTTTAAAAAGTTTGGTAAATAAAGTATTATTTTAATAAAAATAGTCTTTCAATACAATCCTGGCGTTTTTTCTCTTTGTATTTAAAATATAGCTGTAAATTATATAGAGACGCCATATTTTTCTTTTTACAACTGATCTCATCGATGCCTCGTCGCGGTCCTCATTTACATAATAACAGGCAAGAATACAATTAATAATTAATAGCTATTAAAATTAATTTTTCTCGGCTTCCATTAATCAGGAAGTTGGGAGACCTTGTTCGTGACACGCGAACACTCGCTAGTGATGCGATCTTGATACTGATAACACCGGGGATCTGTCCTTTGCCGGTGACAAAAGGTTAGATTATTAAACATTTATTATCATTATTGTTATACCATCAAACTAGGTCTTTTACAGGTCAGTCAGAGAGCGCGAATGAGAAATATCCTCATTCTTACTGAGCTCACATATTTCTTCTATATTTATCATGTTTTTCACGCTCGTACGCCCGTTTTGAAGACTTCTAATTCCCACATTAACTATTTCTTCAAGATAGATGAGTGTTGGTCTCTATCGCCATCTACGTCCATCAATAATCGCATCGTGTAGCGTTCTTCCATCTGCCACTCACTTTACACGTCGTTCATTCATTTTTACACCAATACTCTCTTTCACACAAAACATTTTTCTTATATCTGTACTATGAACTCTTTGTCTTTATACAATGCATTATACACGAGTTCCAAATTTGAACTTAATTTGTATTTCCAGCCTCCCTGCGCCGCGACCAAGTTGTGCTAAGGTATACCTACCTTGACAACTACTGTTCCTAGATCTTCATTAAGTTTAATTGAACTGAACTGATAAATCATGGGAGTGTAATATATGCAATCCTCTACCTACTTCCCGGGGATCACAGCCGTGATGTTACGTTAATTGAACTGTTTTAATATCCTACCAGAAGATATGACGACCTAGGGAAGACAGCGGGATGCACCTGCATTCTAAAAGACCAGAACCGGTTGATCTGGAAGATTGGAGGAAATCTATATCCAGCAGTGAACTTGTAAAGGGTGATGGGTTGGTAATGGTAACGACCTACTGAGTATTCTATGAGGTCGGGCGTTTTCGACCAACGTACACTCGCTTCCATTTTCGACCTTCAGTACACCTGGAAATTAGAAAATTATGAAAAGTTTAAAACGATTTAGTAATTAAAATTAGTAATGCGAAAGTACCAAGAATTAGTTTATTATATCCAGACATCTTTTTTATCATTACGGAATCGGCTAGCATTTCGCTCCCAATATAGCTTGACGAGAAGCGATTGTTTCCTAAAATGCACGTGTACCAAGTTTATAATTAATAGAGAAAACAATTTATCAATTCCACTTTAAATGAAACGATTACATAAAATGTATTAACGACACATAAAATAAAAGAGGTAATGCTGAAAGTAGACCACCGATTTATTAATATACTGGCGTTCGAATTTTAAATGTACGAGTATTTACATTCGGATTGTACTGCATTCAATTATGTAATATTTACAACGTGAATTAATTAAAATCCAAGAAAAAATAATTTCAGTCTTACCACATTTGAATAAGGTTGATCTTTAAGTGAATGACAGTTTCCTTATAACAATTAGCCAGCGCACGAATGTCTCGTGGGACTGTTCCCAACGTAATTGTAATAAGAACTTCAAACGACTCCTGGTCGCCTGGTACCATGTTCGTGAACAATACCGAAGGAATTTTCATAATTGCATTTTGTTTTCTTTTATTTATTCATTCTTTTTTATTTATTTCATGTTACGAAACGTCAACACTAAGTTATTGTGAAATGTATATATTTTGTATAAAAATATCATTTTGAGAAATTGGAAATATTATGTAACTGGTGAAACGTGGGAGTGTATTATACTCCTCTGCCGGTCTCCTCGGGTAATGTAAGCGAGATGTTATTAAAAATAAATAACGCAGAATAGTGGATGGTACAGAAATAAAGTCGCAGGGTCCCTTTATGTCATTAGGTACACGTCGATCATAAAGACACACACGAATTAAATCTCCAGAAAATTTATTTATATGCCGCAGGATAGTGGTAGACAGACTACGGTTGAAATGAAGAAATTCGCATGCCTGTTTACTAATATCGTTAAATGAAAAATTAGTATGTATTGTATTTTCACGACAGCTTCTTTTCGGGGTAGACAGAGAGCTCCGAGTGTCAAACCTAAATATCTGTAGCCTAACTAAACCGAGGCGTTTCCTCCACATTCGTTACATCAAACAAAAGAACGACTATAACAATATTATTTTCTTCAAATTTTTTCTTCCCTATTCAGTGTACTGCAGATAAGTGCATTGTCCGGAATGGAAGGGCCTCTGAGGGCCTTAACCCCGGTGAAAGTACTGAGCCATCTCGCCCAATTGGTTCATTCACTCCAGGAATAATAATGGGATAGATCGGGCACTGTGTCAAAAGTATTGTTTGTATACTCATATAAAAATACTATTGCATAAAAAATATTTACTTAATATCAAATGAGCCTTTGGTTTTAAACCTGCATTCGTACGTATGTTTACTGCCATCTAAATAGAAATCGAAAATAATTATATAGATGTATGTAGAAGCAAAAAATCAATAAATATCTTTCAAGTAATTTTTTAATATAATATTTTTAAAAAATACATTCTTCTTAACCAATATGGGTAAATCAGAATTGTACTACAGAAACATAATATAAATCCAAATAAACCTACACAAAATAAAACACATTACAATTGTATAAGAAATAAATACAATTTTAGTTCGTAATGTACACCAATTTATTATTTATATTTTTAACATTAACGTCGTCTCCACGCCACCTCCGTCCCGAACCTCCAAGGCTGCTAGGCGGAAGAAAGCTCGGAAAGCGACAGTGGAATTCCTCCCCCACCGTGGAGTGCAACGCCTTGGGCCATTTCTCTTTAAAAAAATAACACTCGAATAGTAAAAATCGTTTGAAACGAACGCAGCTACATATTAACTCAGTTTGTAAGATTGACAGGTATTCTCAAGCCGTTTTATATTAGTTTTTGTTTTATTTTCGATGATCGGCGTGCGTGTATGAAAACAGTGATGTTAGAAGCGCGACAGGTCTTTAAGAATAGAGATATTTGAAACTACTACTTGTTTACCCCGCAAGGGACATGACGTGGTGATATATTTAAAGGATAAATTTAATAGCGAAATTACTATCTTTTTAAGTTTGCCTAAGAAACTTAAGTTACAGCGTTTAAAGACGTTAAACAGAACTTAGTACGTTTGAGACGCAGCTTACTATATGGGATATCTTAGTTGAGGTCATCATTAGCATTTTATAGGTCATACATATATCTTAAAGATAAACGTACATGTAACTTGGGACACTGAAATGTACTACACTCTCTACCTACCTCTTTGAGGAATAGATGCTTCGTTACATTTTTTATTCAGATTATTTGTATGCTAATAAATTATATATTCATTCATTATTGAATTCATTTCATTGCATCCTAAAATATACAAGATATTAAGATATATAATTATTATATAACGTCAGACTAGGTCACATACAGTAGGCAAAAATGAACATGTATTGATATTATTTACGTGCATATATCAGATTTCGTTGGAAAATTCACTTTTTGTTTACGCGCAAGTATAAAACGACCCTTAAGGTGACGACGAACTGAAATGTGGTATTAATTAATTTTAAGGAATGTGTTCATAAATTTATTAAGAGAATTTGGAGTTAAAATTTCTGGTAAATTCTATTATGACTGAAAATGACTAATGTGTATATTTAAAATCACACAAATAGAGAAAACATGTATGAGGTGAGATAAATTTAATTATTAAAAACTTATATTGGCATATTCAGTCAAGTCGATATACATAGCTATAGTTGTAACGTAACATCACGACCCGTAATCCCCAAAGAGGTAGGCATATAAGTGTATTATACTCCCACGTTACACCAATTACGTTTACGTCTCACAATGGAATACGTGTTGAGCCTATTGCTACGCACCGGGTGCAAATCCGGGCTCGGAGCCACTACTAGAAATATAACTGTAGGTATAGGAAACAAAATTAGTAGCAACATTTGAGTTAGTTCATGTCAGTGCGTACAATTTTAGCAATCATTAGTACATATTGTACTGTAAGCTGGCCACAAGGTACAGCTTTGACTCAACTATTTAAAAATAAACTAAATATACAGTAATATTCGGTTTAATAACTTGATTATGTGTAATAAACACAATTAACGGCGTACGTTGGGCGTGACACGGCCAGTAAGATCCCTTCTAACGTTAGAACCGCATGTCTAATGCAGAAGAAGTGCACGGAGGCTGCGCGGGCGTCGGTCGGCGACCCGGCCTTGCACGTGCTGCGTACCGCCGCACGATTACTTGGACATATTCGGCGCTGTGTTGCGGTATGATTTCGTTGCATTCCTGTTATTAAGTAAGAGTAATATTTAAAGAAAAGCAGTATATAAAATAATAGTTTGTTTCTACAGAATTATTAATAATGAACCAAATTTAAATATTACAAGGTTTTTTTGTTAATAAACACACATATTTTAACACTTTGTATTACATTAAAATGTGCAGTTATGTGAAATTAAATGTGCTAATAATAATTATTACTAATATCTAAGGATTATTTAATAAACAACAGATAGCTAACAATGTTTTCGTTATCACTTTTGTGTTTCGGGTAGGTACCTACTGTACCTTTTAGAAAGAAATTATGTGTCCGACATTAACAGTATGAACGGAAATAATTACTATCTTCCCATTTTGAAGGAATACCCGTGTTTCGTAGTGAAACGATAAAGGGCTTTATAATGTTTGTTATCAAGAATTATCACCTTTAATAAATAATATCATCATCATCAGACTATTGCAGCGTACTGCTGAACATAAGCCTGCCCTGACAGGTTATGTCTATAATTATACCGCGATCTGCCAGCGCCAGGTTTATTCGCCTCTTACGACACCTTGCATCCCGGCACGGGGTCGGGGGATGTATTAACACGAATAAAAACAATATTTAATAACATGTTAAAAATTCCAATAAGTTGTGCTGGGGTGCATGTGCGTGCGTCGCTAGTGCGTTGACTCCAATGCAGATCTATGATCAAATGCGGTCCCCGTGAGATGCACTGTCACTGTGATGATCACCAGGTAATTAAGTTAACAGTTTGAACCATTACTTAACGAAATGGGGATGGTTTTTGGATGTTTTACATTGCCTTTTTTAAATTTGACTTTATATTTGACTGCCTCATTGATCTTGTTGTTATGTGTTGTAAGCGCGACTGCCAGTTGGGGGTTCTAGTTTTAAATTCCGGGTTGTGCGCTATCGGACTTTTCTAATTTATATTTTCTAGTAGTGGGTCGGAGTCTGGATATGTGCCCGGTGTATGGCAATAGGCTCACCACCTATTTCGTAGTGGGGCGTAAACGTAACTGATAAAGCATGGTAATGTACTTCATTCCTCTGCCTACGTGATTACATGCGTGATGTTACGGTTTTAAGATTCGGGAATTTCACCTTAGTATTATGCCAGGTGACAGTAATAATAGCTCAGTGGTTGAGGTTTAAGTTGTCGATCCCAGGGATCGGGATTCAAGCCAGCACGCTATACGAGTAGGTACATAAAATTGTTTGTGTATAATAAATAATAAATTGAACGAAATCAATTCACACCGAGTACCAGGTGCGCGTAACTCGTTAGGTGGTCCGTGACTAATTTATAAAGAAAATGTTACCATTCATACAAAATTGTGTTATAACATCATTCTCCGAAGTAAAATGCTGTGGCCATTGTCGGTGGCGAAGTGCGCTGACGCCGAGTTTTGCTTACTGCACAATGTTCGTTTGTCACAGCGCTGGCGGATGTTATGTTTTCTGAAAATTAAGGTCGTTGACCCTCCTCATGACTCTAAGAGGTTGTACATTACAGTCAGATAACGAAGGTTCTTGACCCAGGAACGGATATGATGGTAAAGGAATTTTCGAATTTCGA
>DWDU01002465.1:0-12705 GCA_018245575.1 Jemadia suekentonmiller
TATATACGTAACGTTCAAAATTAATTTTAAAAAAAAACTTAAAACAATTTTACTGCACCAATTATATGCATATTCGCCGAGTGGCCTCGTTGACGTGATTAGGTAGATAAACAGTCCCAACTTAGCAGTTACTAGGGTTTCATTAACATATACCTACATATATGAGAAGTATCTGTATTGAATTTGAGTTCTACCTTTTCGCTTAGGAAGAATGCAAAAACAAAATAATATGAAGACGCTACCTGCTCCTAACCCTGTCGAAGCTTCTCATTAATGATTCAACGTTTAACGTATAAATACATATATTTCCTGTGCCCGATTTTTCAAATCGAAATATTGTCATCAAATATTACGAGAGGACGGAGTGGCTGAGACAAGGATTACAGCGACACCCCGACTAACAAGAGCGAACGGTAGGTGGCCCGTGGGCTGTAGTGAAAGCCCTCGCTTTCATCGGAGTGGGGCAGCCACGCACCACTACCGCGAGCCACAACAAAAGTGAACGTCGTTGTGAGAGCATAGCACGCCGTGAGTCGGCCATTCGGCAGCGTGACAGTACGTTCGTCTCGCGCGTTCCGTGCGCACCGTGCTCCCGTGATGTCCAGGTGGTGGATGGTGGTGGTCCTGGTGGCGGGCGCAGCGGCGGCGGGTACTCGCCTGCCGCGCACGTCGCCCTCCGCGCTTCCTGCGCCCGCGCCTCCGCCCTCGCCCGCGCCGCGCCTCCCTCAGAGGAATTTCACCCTCTCCTCTCGATCATCTGTACGAAACAGGTTAGTACCTCACCTACTTATGCTCAATCGTCTTTACGATAATTCTATTGGTATACCATACTAATGTTTTAAATATCCATTATATTTATTACGTTATAATCAATGGTCAAAATGCTCTTTTATAAGGATTTTCTTCGTAATAAAGAAATCATCGAATCGATACAATTTTATTTTCGCTATTTGCTTTTCATTGACATCAGAAGTTACAGTATTTCTGCTTTAATTGGTCTTAAATTGTAAAACGTCACGAATTTAAATCTCATTTAGTTTACATTTAAGCCTGTGACAAAAGTTTTCTGTGCCTACTCATTACCTATAAATTATGTCATACACTTGGGCACATTTACTTGATGTGTTATTTAATTAGTAAGTTGCTGTACGAGCCTTGCGATAATTCTAACAAAATGTTATTCAATTATTGATTACTTTTCAATGTAACGAAACTTCCCTGTGACTGTTACATAGTTGTAATTAGTGACAATGTGGGGCACTAGTCATTTCGACTAAATTATGGGAGAAGACTAGTCTGCTAGATGAACTAGATAACAAAGACCCTAAACGATTGTCCTTACTCCTCTAATATACGTTTTCACACTAAGGCGATAATTCGTTTGTGCGTTTCAGTGGATTGATAACAAGACGTTAGATATATGGCAGCGTAACACATACAAAGTTATTTTAGGAGGTAGAACGGTTAGAGACTTCGCTTAGTATTCGCTTCAGTTAAATCGCCTTCACGCTGAATTTCAATTATTATTTGCGATTTATCGTAAACGGATCAATGGAAAGCAGTTTATTATTTTGTTGTGATTGATATGGTTGTATTATGTTTTATATTTAAATGTTACTAACAATTTTATCATGCTTATATAGTCTAAAATTATACGTAAATTACATAAGTATATATACATATTAGGTATAAGTAAACTTGTGTAATACTTTGTACTTTGCATATGTACTATTATTATAGATTAGACTTCAACGAACGCTGTGAACGGTTCAGTGAAATAAAATTCAATTGATCGTAAAAATAAGATCTCTGTATGCTGTCCCGTAAAACAAAAATATTATTCAATAAGTTACTTTCATTACAAGTTACGAATGCAACTTGTTCTGTGGGCCATAGAGCTCTTAAGCTTTTGTGCACAAACTTGTCAAGTACAACAACTGTACTACATTTCGGCTAAAGCGGACCTCGTTTAAAGCTTATGGTCTATTTTTATGTATAAGCTATCCCCAGCTGGACAGCAAAGGACAGCAACACAATTGTATTATTTCAATATAATCACTTAAATACAACACCTGCCCATGATGAATGCAAAACAGATAGAGTCAACGATCTATTTCTCATCCTTGCTGACAATTATGGCAGCGATCAATAGAAACATTGTTTCCCTCAGTGCGAAATGCACTATTATTTATTTATAACGGCATTAAAAATATTGAAACGTGACCCGAAGATAACGTTGCTGAACGCTAACTATTATTATTAAGGGTACAATTATTGTTAACCGAATCTATTATGTGGGTAATTCGTTAAAAATGTCAAGGATAACTTGAGTGTAATATAACATTTAATTTTGCAATAAATATCATCGCTAATACTGATTTTACAAGTTGAATTAAAACTTTTATCTAACATTGTATGTATTAGTTTGATTATTATTGCTATGTATACTGCGCTATCAATTGTATTGGCATAATACGATCCAGAACCGCTCCAACGGATAGTAGATACTTAGTAAGAAATTTGTGCCGGATTGGGAATAGATATGCATATGGGATAAATATATTATATTAATATTTACATGACATTTAAATGTACCAGTGGTCATAGAACATAGTGTAAAATATTCGCCACATCTTTAACGTTAAGTAATACACAATGTAGGTTGTAGACAAACAATGTGGAAGTTACCAGAACGTTCTCTGTCGCTAATCGTGTTAACGACGACGATATGTGCCGCAATTCATTCTTAATAAAATTATAAGCAACATTATTATTTCCAATAGCGTATGACTGAGCATTAATATATATCACGCCGGTTCCCTTGCGGATAGGCAGAGAGCACCGAAAGCCAAATATCTGTATATTACAGACTTGACGATACTTATTTTCGCACTTCTATCTAATGTAAGATTTACTATAAGTAGTAAGTCGTTTTAATTACTGATGTAAATTGTAGTACAATATGAACCGGGCATACGGGTAGTATTTAGGTAATAACATGCGAAGTTCATATTGAAGTAACTGAAGTTCACATTGACGTTTATATTGAAGTGATGGCGTCTTTATTATAACTAATCTCTCGTTAAACAAGTATTCATGAATTAACCGGGGTTACACGATACTTAAGGGACGATAATGAGTAGTTTGGTTGATCGAAGTTTAAACATATCAATTTTCTTTTGAACGTACACGAAAATTAATATAAAATTGCATGGTAAACTAATTTGAAGTCCAGTTGTTTCACTGAGTGACAGCAAACAATTTTTAGTTAATACACTATCAAATAAAACATAATTAATTTAGTTGTAATACATACATTTATTGCCGCAAAAAAAACTATTAACTGCAGTATGTATAGTGTAAACGTTAAAAGCTCAACATTGCCAACAGGGGATGACAACTGTTGAGACCATAATATTCCTTATAATCCCATGCATAACTGAATAAAAATTAAATTTGAGCATAATAAAATAATAGTAATTTAAACGCATCCGTTTCTGAGACGACTTTTAAATTGTGTCGTCCCACACTTTGGTTCAATATTTCATTAATTTGTAAATGTTCACCCACTTAAAGTTACCGAATATTCCAATCAACTAACTTAGACGTCCTGACAAACGGTCAGATAATATATGTACATATATTATCTTGCTAATGCAATACACTTAAATAGACGTACTAACCAAGTGTGTGGGACTAAACATAGTACTATAGTGTATAGTATGAATTATTGTTATCTTTAGTAAAAGTCATATTTATTTGTAACTTTCGTCAATAATATTTTTACCATTCTCATGCCAGGTCGCTTACAGGGTCGGCAGAAAGCAGTGAACGTCAGATAGGTATGTATCTGTGCCGGCCAGATATGTATCTTAACCACTTTCTTCGGGTATGCCCGCCACTCTCGGCCAACTCAATTACCTCTCTTACTTAGTTGATCGAGATAGATGAGTCTTGTCTCCTACAGCAGCTGCGTTAATAAACATTTTCATTATATGTCATGTATGTGTAGTATGACAAATACTACGTGTTTTGCCATTCATGCTAAATGTTTTACCACTCATACTACATGTCCGTACGACAGTCGACAATGTTACTTACATCTACAGGGTTGGATAAGTATTAAAAATGTCAGCTTGAACGCTGTATCTGGTATCTTTAGCGTAATTTGCAGAAAAGCACTTGCAATCAAACTGCCAAAGAAATTTATATTAGGGCGAAACACCTATGGTCTAAATTTGAACAGGGATTGACGAGTAACACATCGTAATTCAGGTAACACTGGTTCATATGAATCGATAACTTAATATTGAGTTATATGGGTGTGAGGTTTTTATTACACTGACCACCAATGTATCAAATTTAGTCCATACACGCTCGCAAGGCGTGATAACGCATGAGCCATGTGTGCAGACTCTTCATTTATACGTATAGATAGAAATTAATTTATCGAGATTTACTTGATAATTTAAAAACGAGAGCCATAAGAAAGTCATAAAAATGATACATTAGGATATTGTCGATTTGATTTTCGCAGAATTGTAAATTTAATTGAATATTATTCGTTTAATCGTTATGGGATTACGAAAACCTTGCACTTTGGATGTCCCATAACGTTCTATTAAGCGTATGAACACTTTTAATTAACACTTGACCGATGTAATTGTTATGGTAACTTCACCTTATTTTGAAAAGGGATAGCATCTAAACAGTGTAACTATTAAGAAACTTTTACGACCGTAATGCCTGTTTTATTTGAACTGTATGAGACCTATTAAAATATTTTATATTTGGGGAAAACCAGGCATGGTCATATCTATGTGATGCCATTCATAACTTAACGGACCAAATTAAAAATTTCAGCTCTATTCTTTCTATCTTGTGAATCATTCGTATAAAACGGATTGCGTGTGAACATAGATTGTAGGTAGATATATGAGACGAACACAAATATAACTTCTCGAATGTCCACACAATGCAAATGTAATTAATAACAATGACGCGGCGCGAAATCAAGAGCAGTGGCTGCCTGAGGCTGCGTGCCGTGCATTTCTTGACGCTTTCCATTTGCCACTAGCCACTAGGCGACACTGCTCCGATCACACGCTATGCTATCCATAACATTTTTGTATTTCATTCACTATATACCTCTTACTTATTTTGATGAAAGTTTAAAGTTAACATTTTATTTAATACCTTTAAAATTATGTTTACAATTGTAGAGTTACGCGTTAAACAAGGCTAAACATATATATTTGCAACTATATAACAAGTGTCACAAAGAAGCACGACAGGTGTGCAAGAATATAGATAATTGACACTCTGTGTTCTCTGCTTACCCCGCGAGGGATCTGGCGTGATGATATGTAAGTAAGAAGCTAACTGATCAATAGATTAGTTGGTACCGTGCTGCTGATTCCGCCAACACCAATTTCAACTCACTGCTGCCTTTTTTAAAATTATTTTCGCTTCAAAATAAATGATACTGAAACTTTGTAACCGTAAGAGGAATATAAAAAAATCATGGTCACATTCACTTCCTCGAGCACGCGGTCGATTATACACGACTGATATTAGTACAACATATTGTCATGATAAAATATTGAACAGCTTTGAGCGCGTACTCGTATTAAACACCGCGTATAACTAACGTTTTCGCTTATTTCAAATAAGCTATAATAGATCCGCATATGTAAAATAGTATATCGTATATGGATTACAGTACGTAATAAAATATTCTATAATTGTGTTATGTCTCAATGCATTTCAACTGACGGATATGATCAATTTTGCTATCCCTATTACCCTCAATTTGCATAATAATCACCTGTCGTAAAACTCTAATCTGAAATACACTCAACTTAGTATTTAGACCAGGTTTAGGCGCGATGACGAAATCTGCAGCTCGACAGTCGAACCACACTGAGGTGCTTTTATTTACTTTCAAATTATTGTAATGAACGGGTACAACATACAGTAATAGCAACTGTATACTAATTCCATTCCCGACATTTTGTATCGGACATGCATATTTGTCTAATGAATGAACATATCACGCAACTGTCATAATATTGTAAAACATTTAATAGCTCTTTCGATCAAATGGATATTCAGGTATGTGTATGTTATTGGTGATTTTTCTCAAGAGCCGTACAGGTACGAACAGGTGGACGTCGAACGTGCAGGCTGCGGACAAAACGAGATCAAGGTCACGAGTTGTTACAGTTGCTGTTCTAGCTAACGCTAATTGCGGGCGCTAATATCTCCCAGTGCGCTCAATGGTGCACCGTGTATCTGCGCACACGCCGCCGCGCCGGCATGCCGCGCTCGCGTGCAGCCTAAGTTGGAACATTGAGTCGTCTGCTAATTAACGATGCGGCCATATTCATCTGTTGCAAAAAATGCGTGCCGTGAGCGCGTCTTGTGTTTCGAAGGGACATCCGACCGGCCAAGGACGCTAAGCCCGGGCGAACGTGTGGCACACGCGTGAACTTTACAGCTCTGATGTATACTTAGCTATAAAGATTATAAGATCAATTTATTTGAGAGTAGGCGGCCTTTTCATATAAAGGCGTCCCCCTCGCACTAGCAGACCGACGAGCTTTCAAGTACTGGCGGTGCACTGTTCCGCCTAAATGTCAATGTCGACTTACGTTGGTACAGGAAGAGAATCTGGGCGTAAAGTACAGTAAATACAACGCCCGCTTTACTTGCTTGAGTTGCGTATGTAAGTAGCAAGAACGCGGGCCGCGACAAGGATGTAAGCATATAGGTATCTACAGTCTACATGTTTCTGTACATAATTTGTATAGCTTAATGAGGCTCTAGCAAGTAACCTTTGTTATCTAACTACAGAATGTCTCAAGTGCCAAAAAATGGATAAAAAATAAATAAAATGGTGATTGTATGTACATCAATGACAGTGATTAGCGACATCGGGATTTTCTTAATTGTACCAGCTTTATTGAACAAGGTTTCATTCTTTTTCTATTTTACCGAACGGATATTCAACATTTATATGTATATATAGTAGAATTGTAGCTTTACATAAAGTGAAGATATTTTGAACCTTATTATAGAGTGACGGCAACGGTAAGCGGTTGTGGAAGCGACGATTTAAATCCTTTTCGAGTAGGAGCTCAGGCTATTGCAATTTAAATTACAAGGGCAAATAGGCTCATCGTACATTTGCAGTTTACAGAAAGACGGATACTGATACTGATAAATATGCAACAAGTTATAAAATCAGAGAACCGATTATTCAAATACCAATAGTGACGGTTGTCGATACATTTGCATTAAGTTCTTTGTTAAGAACAACAACAAATCAAATAAAACGTTACAATCAACTATAGTTATCAGTGCTTGAACCGGTTTAATTTGAAATTAGTGAAACGACAGTAATACCATTGAAATCGTTACAGATTCATGACACAACAAAAAATAGGCATGTCATGAGATAAAGGTGAAGTAAAAAAAAATATTGGTACCTGACACAAGGACATTAAATTATGAGGCCGCAATATTTCTTATTACAGCCAATACGTTTAATATCTCCATCCAACAAATTGTGTCCGTCATACTTTTAATGGATTAACATTTCGGCGTCTGCTTATGTCACTCACCAACACCTGTGTACTTCGACATGTAAAGACAGTGTACGGTAATACGACATGCAATACACAGTGGACTAACATATGGAGAAATCGATCGGCCGAATATGACACGAAGGAATCATATACAATATGCTATTCACACCCGCATTCGCGATGCTATGTGGTTTCGTGGCTTATGTAATATATATCTATACTAGTATACGAGTGTTGTTATTGTTTTAAACTTGAAAAATACTTATTATTGAAGTCAATGTGTCTCAATCTCCAGGCGAATTAACCAGTAGGCATACTGCAATTTCGTCTTAAACAGTGTTGAAGACCACGCAGACGCGAGGTTATCTTGTATACTTCGTAAGGAGTATTTCAGTGTTGTTACTTGTAGTAGGATGATTAGCGAAGCTACGCTGACGTGTACAACGCGCCGGCCTCGCACGTCTTCAGCATCAGCATAGTCTTTCGAACAATAATGGGCGCAATCTCAGTTTGAAGTTGTCTGATTATGGTATCGAAGGCGCTATAAATGCCATTAAATACTAGCTTAGAACGGTTGGTCATAATTGAACCAGCCCGTTGGCAGTTTCATCACTCGTACCACCTGGATTGAGATGATGCATATATTGCAAGGTTCAGTGTCGCCCTGGCCAATACGATGAAAAACTTATTATGCATAACTTTTGTTATAATCAGCAGCTACTCGTCGATGCATTTTTCATCGTGATTATTTTATTTGAATAAATATCAAAATACCTTAGTCATAACGTTGTATGTTAAAAAAAACCAGTAAATCTGTAACGATCATAACTAAGGTCCCTATGAAAATTCTAAATTTTACAGGCAGTCAATTGGTATAATCCACATCCGCAATATTAATACATTTGTAACATGTCTAACATACCCACTATTAACAACTGCATCCTACATTAAAATATATACCTGCTAAATCACGAGAGAAAATTGACTCGCATAGTCCGATAAGCTAATCTCGATCGATCGGAAACCTATTGGACAGAATGTGTTGTGCAACGCGTCTCTGAACTAAAGCAGGTAGTGTTCATTGAACGTCCGCTGTGGGAGCCGAGCAACGCCGGGCTACTTTAGAACTGTCACTAGACGTCGTATTTCACGAGCGCCGTCCGCCAGAACGGACGGTATTTTGGAAGGGCCAGTGCGCATTCCACACTTTTGAATCGTTCATGTACCTAGCACTAAATGGTTTCTTGTTATCTCAGAGACGCAAGTACTCTGTATGTACATGCCAATTTACTAAAATTCAAATATATCATAAATAATCAATATATAGAGGTAAATGATGTATAATTTTTGTTTTTACACCGTTTTGAACAGTTGTACGGATTATTATCTAAAGATCTATTGTTACAGTCGCAAAGTGCAACTCTGTTGCCGACGCTAACGTGTCCGTGTTCGTGTACTTTACGCAATTTAACCCAATTGTAGGGCGGAAGGCCGCTTATGGTAATATACCTCCGTCTGCTCGTTCTATTGAAACGTAACCTGCTAGTGGCCGGTGGATGCTGGAGGTGGTCGCTATTAGAACGACCGTTTGCGACATAAATGGAACAGCGCGGCACCGATTGCAGGCATTAGTATAAATACATAGCTGTCGACCAGCGCTGCCTATAGGTTGGGTTTGCTACATGCGAGGCTTGATTTTACTAAGATATAGCATTCCAATATTACGAAGCCGATAATTGTCGTTCAAGTGAATAAAAGCTTACTGTTATATTTAATACAGTAATTGCAAAACGCAGGTATATAATGCGAATGCGGGTTACGAAAGAAATTTACAAATACTCGTAGCTGTTCATTGCTAATAAGGCAGCGCTCACCGTTTAATTTTAATTTCTCAGCACTTTCTCTAATACAAACGGCAGGCTGTCACTCTTCTTGATATTAATAAAAAATAAGTATAATTTGAACACAAAAAAATGTATTTAATTTACATAACTTTAATATTCGCTTACATTGTTTGCCCGTTAAAGTTTTACTTTCTTCTCTGACGTTGGCGTGCGCCAGTGGTATTGTTTGTTTTAATATGTAGTTAAGTGCCGGAGAACGCCTATGGGGCAGACGTATACAGTTACTATGCTAATTCAGTCGACGAACCAACACTATCAAAGTCTGTTGTCGTAATACCACTTTGCTTTCATTACAACACAGGGACCGGAGGTAGGACATGTTTCACGGCGATTATCGGCGTTCGATACACTTTGACTATCACATTATTCTCGTTTGACATTTATTAACGATAAGTCTGCGTAATTAATTCGCGGTCTGTTCAATGGCTGTAACAGCACCGTGGCCGTGTGTTACGTATGTATCTATTTACATTCAATGTGTAAAAAACTTTATTGCCCTCACACAAGTTTACACATTTTTAACGGCATTAACCAGTGTTCATTTTCAACTCGATTAAATGGCATGTTTCCATTCTTGTACTGAAATATTTGAGTTATAAACGTGGTCTATTAAGTCCTCTGGTTCAAATTAATTTTTTAATACATGATTATTTTATGTTATAGGTATGTAATCCGTGAGTGTCCTAAATTCCGTATTTTTTTCTTAAATATTGAAGTTCCCCGAGTCCCGGATGTACTCAAAAACAAGCCAGTAATCGCGAGCAAATTCACTAAGCTCTTAATCGGACTTGCGTTATTGTTACGTTATTTATCTCCTAGTTGCACTTTTGAAAATTACGCAAGTACTTTTGCGCAAGAACCTTACGCATTTGTACCTTTTAGATTATTAATTGTATTGTCTAGTGTCAGATTATAGAGTGATACGATTTTTTTACAATTTCTGTTCGATTTAATTTTGTGTTTTTGAGATCCAGTAACAATTCATATAATAATACATGCATCCAGCAATAATACATGCAGAGAAAACCTATACATTACTTATTGTAATAATCAAAGATATGTATTTCATTTTTCATTTAAATATTTATGTCGAGATTTACTTCCGATACACTGTTTAATTTCACGAGATTAATTCGTTTATCGTCAAGTACAGCATATAAGTGTAATTTTAGTGAAATTATGAGTTACATAGTCAATTATAAGTTTTATTTCATAACAGCACGAAACAATAATAATACACGGCTGCCTCATTGGTTGAGTGATTGCGAGCGCTATGGCCATCGGATGGCCTGAGTTCAAATCCCGGGTCGTGTGCTGTTGGATGCTTCTGGCTAGAATTTGTAGTTGTAATTTTCTATAGTGGTTCGGAATCCTCGCTATTCCATAACGGGACGTAAACGTAACTGATTACAAAAGTGATTTTAAGTTAAATAAGTATTACGATTAGAATGATGTGGTAGATAAAAAGTCTTCGACATAATAGGTATTATTATTTTTAGAATCTTCATTCCATTAATAGCGGCAGAACGTTAGTATACCACATAATAAAAAAAAGTTAATTTAAAATACGGCGTCGATTATTAAGAACTTCATTTTATCCAAATAAATATATGAACCGTATATTATCAACCAATATGGCCTCTGTCGTGTATAATGGTCCTATTCTACGTTTTTACATAATTCCAAGAATCGGCCTGAGACCACGATGACAAAATATTTCTTTTTTGGTTTCTAAATCGGGACCAAAATCACGCTTCTTCAACACATCTTCAAGTCGTGTGAAGGTCGTATGACATTAACAAGCAATAAGAAGTTTAATGAAAAATATGTAGTACGTTTATTAATTTAGTTATACATCTAGTGCACATTACAGAGTGAAGTTAACTCGAGTTCCGAATTAGTTCCCCTGCCGCTATGACGACGAACCGATGTCATTCCCATGTTTAATATTGCTTTCAATGAAAACAGCTTACGACACTTACTACATGTGTGGCTTAAAGCTCCAGTAAAGCAGTGTCTTGGAGCTTTTAAGTGGTAGCATTTTGAAACCATATATGTATTGTGTATTAGTCTTTCCAAAAAAATTGTCGAATCTGCCTTACCTACTACATTAACAATGAGTAACATTCAATAATTAAACTTATTGTTAAGTCGTCACTAAAACCGGACGACGTTCATTTGGTGTTTGTGTATTAGATAGGGTTTGAAAAATTGTGCGGGTTAGATTACAAAACAAACGACCTTCAAACATCAGATTATATTAATACTTTTACAATCGACATCGACGAGCGGCGATCTGGCCGAATAGAGACTTGACCGACTAAAATTAAGTTGACATTGTGACTAACTGACACGTTCGATTGAACCGCGAAAGCTACATGTGTCTTCAATTGGAGCCTGTTACATTTCTAACACGATAAGATGCTTGTTGAGCAACACAACGAATGGTACTTAATATCAACAGGAGGCTGTTGCTCGGCTCAATGTGGCGTGGTACATTTACGAGTATGAGCTCATTAGTCATTGTTGGCCGTTTCGCCGGCGACAACTCCGCCAATTTGTGTTACCGGGCCCCACGCTTCAATAAAATTACGTCATCGCTTCGAAACTAATATAATATGTTACTTGACAACTTGTAACACATGCACTATTATATGTTGCAACAGATAACTGGTATGTAATGCAATGATACGTGATCTGTTCTAAGTTGTCTGTTTGAGTTTTGTGTTGTTTACGTCGGCAGTGCAGTTGTGACGTTTACGTATTATGGAAATTTTAATACCAAACAATCCATCGTTTTTAATACGCACGTTATCAATATCCACCGTTCTTAATACGCGCCTTTCAAATTAAAATGAAAAATGTACACAACTAAATAAATTTTCGATTTCATTCAGTCTCATGGGGACACATCCCCATGAGTGTTGAACACTTCGCCCCTAGGCGGTGGCAGTAAGCCTATATAATGTTCTCGCCGGCTTGGCGGCTTGGCGGCTTGTTCGTCTCCCTCTTCTTTGAAGGAGGACGCCAGCCGTACAGAAGCGGTTACTTCATCACGGCTTATATTCAGTTGATATATGAGAGATTGCCCTTTTCGTAGGCATACACATCAGCACACATATAAAAACTACGTCGTATCATACTTGACTGCCTCGTTGGTCGTGTTGGTTGCAAGTGCGACTGCCGATCGGGAGGTCCCGGGTTCGATCCCC
>DWDU01002466.1:0-12705 GCA_018245575.1 Jemadia suekentonmiller
ATTTGGATTTTTGAATATTGGTTTAGGGCAGCTAGTATTTCATTCATACTTTATGGAATTTACCGTGTAACCACAAATTTAAAAGTGCAAATGTAAAAGTGATGTCGTAACACGTTAAAAGTAGTACAACTGATCGGCGGCGCGCGCCCGTGAACTCTTCAGCCGCGTTACATTAAAAGCATACACAAATATCTCGTGCATCACACTAGTAACTGACGGGTGAGTGCTAAAAAAAGTAAAGGACCTGATTTAGTAGCTGCGTGAACTTGTTATCTAATCCATTCATACGATTGTCGATTTTATTTATGGTAATTGTACCTATTTTACAGTAAGACGTAAACGTAACTGGTGAAAAGAGGGAGTGTACTAAATGTCTCTGCTTACCTCTTCAGAGACTACAGGCTTGATGTTACGCAATTATGTCGGCACTCTAGATGCCTTAGGGTATATGCAGATATCACCGAGTGCCAAATACATATTTCCATGTTTATAGACTTGATGTTTATTCTGCATTCATCAATTTCTTCATATACGCACGCCGGTTTTTAACTCTTTATATTTTTGAATTTATATTTAACAAGATAATAAATGTTCTAGATTTAGTGTAGAACTTGTGTTTATAATTTTCTCAACCTGAATAATCAGGACCATAGCCGGTAAATATATTGTCTATGTCTATCTTTACGGTATATAAAGGTTAGAAATATATGTGTATACTGAATGAGTAATGAATTTTTACACATCTCTACATAGTCGCTTTGTAATCGCTTTTTATTCACACCAGTCATAAACTTTGTTTTTATTCGGACATACAATGGTACAGACTGACGGCTTCTGTTTTCAAACACATGTAACTTAGGACTCTTCAAATGAAGGATGAATAAGTTTTTTGTAAGGACAGGCACTTTCCATATTAGAAGTGTTACAACGAATCTATAATTTCCCTCAAGCGCTACGCCCTAGCCAAGCAGTTAAGAAATACAGGAAATAACGTTTTATAATTGTAACGTCACATAAAATGAATGTTAAGTTACGCGCAAATAAACAAACTATTATTTCGCGCCATTCGGAAAATAAAAAAAAAATATTTATGCGCGATGGACTTACTATCGACCTATTTCAGTTTTAACAGGACTTATTCAATCTATTCATGTCGTGCCCGTCATTATGAAACCAGTGCCCATTGCCATTTGCCCAGTGCGCAGTGCCCATTGTTGGAGCTAATCGACGTGACCTGTTTCCGGTAAATTTAACTTACATAGCGTCATCCAGACGGATTGTATCCGAATGGATGGAAGTATAGTGTAATACTTTTCATTTGTAAATTACTGTTAATTGTTCATGAATGCACCGAATTTTGTATAATTAACTTCATTATTTTAAAAGAGGTTAGTGTACATTTGTTTTCGATCATATCTATATATGTATAGTTAGTGCCGTACAATTGGAGGAATGGCTCTACATACATATTTCAGTTTAACATTGAGTAAATTGTTCTCTAATGCGTGTGAAGTCTGCTAACCAGCACTTGGCCAGCGTGGCAAACTATAGCCTTAACCTTCCCCCATTCTGAGAGGAGACCCATGGTCCAGCAGTGGTACGACCAAAGGGTCGAAAAACATACAGTTAAATATTTTCAATTACCTAAAAACCGTATCAAATATTATCAAAAAAATATTGTGATACACACCATGAACGTAATGCTACAACGTGAACAAGTAACATCACGCCTGTGATCCCCGAAGACGTAGGCAGAGAAGTGTAGTGCACTCTAACGATTCACTAGTTACATTTTCGTTACGTTAATAAGTTACGTTACAAAGATGGTGAGTCTATTGCCATACACAGGACATAAATCTGGACTCCGAGCCACTACTAGAAATTGTAGTTAGAAAATCCCAATGGTACCCGACCATGGATTTGAACCTAGGACCTATATTGAAGTCTAATTTAAACGCTTTATTTAAACAACAGAAGAATTTGGTGTTTGGAATTTCATGAGAATATCGGAAAACCATAATAATTCTTGAAATACAAATTATAAAATACAAAATACATATTAATATTTTACAATCAGTTCAAGTAACACAAAGTACATACGTGCATTACTTTGATTACGTAAGCCACTGGCGGTAGTCGGCTAGGTTCTCGTGAGCTGCTTGCAAATTTATTTTAACCACAGACTTGGAACTAATTAAAGAGAGAATGTGTGAGAAAGAGAAGACGCACGAGAAAACAAACAAATATTTAACCAAGTATTGGGAATATGCTTTCATTACTATTTGCATACAATGGCATCTAAGTTGCTTTAGTTTATTATCATTATATGACCGTGACGTCAGTTTTTTTACACGGTGGGCAGACGGTCTGCTTTGTTGAAATTATTTTTAATGAATAGGAAGTGTACATGTACATATGTCTGTTACTAGCTTCTAAAATACATATTCACATACTCATATCATAGTATATAGTCATAACCAAGATACAGAAAACAATTGAAGACGCCGTTCTTCGCTGGGTGCAATTTCGTCGCTTGCTTTCAACATATGCGTTCGTGCAGATCTTCTGTCGCGAGAGGAGGTACATATGAGTATGACTACTCGAATTGAAACCAATTTTGAGCAAAGATAGCCGCGAACGCTGCGATGTGTCATTTTATCGTATCTTCCATTTATACCACGTACTATTTCTTTTGAGTCTTACAATTAGAATATATCGTTCGTGCTCACCGTTATATGATGCGGTATGAGATAACTGTAGTCAATGAATAATCATAATTATTATGTCTAAGCCGGCTTGACTCACGTTTGTGTTTTCGCGATGGACCGTCTAGTTTTGGAAGTGAACGAAGTCCTTCCTCATGAGCTCCCGCCGACTGCGGCGAGGTCGAGCCGGAGTGTCCGCCGCGACCTCGCCGCAGAGGCTGCCGGCGTGACTCACACTGGCCTTTACATAATAATGTGTAACACTCATGAAACATTTAACAACAACGTGGTTATCATCACTATTAGCATCAACACCCTCATCTTCATCAGGTTTATATAACTTGGGAACGTTTACGAACGGATACATTCAGCAATAACACGATATAATAAATAACATTGAAATATTGGGCGACACAAAGTACTATGATGTTTTTGGAAAAAGTATCATTATTACACCTCTTAGTGTAGTGTAACATCACGCCTTTATCCCCAAAGAGGTAGGCAGTGGAGTACAGTACACTCCCACGTTTCACCAGTTTACTTCCCACTCCCATCAGTGGAATAGGTGGTGAGCCTATTGCCATGCACCGGCAGGCATTAAACATGTGAAGTATTTCTTTTATTTCGTTTTGTGAAATCAAATAGCCTCAATTGACAAATCGCTGAACTCCATAAAACAAGAAGTTGCGAAAAATTATAAAATATTATATACGTTGTTTTCTAAAATTCTTTTCAAATTATAAAATAAATAATACAATGTAGACTATTATTGCAAACGCATCTTTGATCTGGCGAATATGGTATGTACATTTAGGAGCTAATGTAATACCTACTATGATATTAAAATTTAATAATATTTAAATAATGGAGTTAGTCGATTTGGCAAATGAAGCATCCATATTCAACGATGAAATTTAATATGATATTGTCAAAATACTCTCAATTAACATCCAACACGCGTCGAACTCGCTTGTTATTCACGAAGTTTCTAATCCAATCACCGCCTTCACGTGTCCGCAACGTACCGTGTGCTATCACAAGTTTAATTAAGCATTACATTACAGTTCAGAGGGCATGTTTCAACAACAAATCTAACTTTAACGCATTAATAATAGATGTTTATACGTAAAAAGATACGAACTGTAAAAACGTTTATATCCAAGATTATTGTTTTTTTTTGTTACGACCATTTCAATATAAAAATTCATTCATAAACAATTTCATGTGTATGTTTTGATGCTATGTTCAAATCATGCTATGCATCGCAGTCCACGATTAGTTCATAAATAGAACTGAATCTCACGTAGTTATTTAAAAATAAATAATTTCAGGTCTATAATCCTCGGAGAGGTAAGCAGAGAATGACTAGGCTTTTGCCGTACACTGGGTAAATCCAGACTCCGAGCTACTGCTACAAATTCCAATAATGCCCAAACCGGCTATTTCAACCCAGGACATCTCTATCGTCACTCATTCTCACAACCACTCGACCAACGAGGCAGTCAAAATATGCCTTACGAAAACAGACAAGTATTATCTCCCTCTCTTACTTGTATGGTACCTGTTATAATGGATGCCTATATTTCAATACAACAATCGTTGTGCAACATCTACAAGTAATTTTCTACGCTAGAGCTGCCATGAATACAACCCCTAATTGCTTGTTTTCCACAATACCTTTATAATTAACGGAAATGGCAGCGGAAACAGTAAACAATTGCGTATTTCAACACTGGCTTGTCTATTTAAAACTTAATCCAGCCTGGGTTATGGACGTTAAGAGAAATCGATTAGCCTACAGACTACACAGTTTTAAACAGCTCAGGGCATATACATGCCTTTTGTTTATTAGTATATCGTCATGCCAGGTACGTCACAGACGGGCTGAGCCGCTGACTGTCGCTGACCGTCACCGACCGTCACCGACCGACCGAGCACCGACCGTCAAATATTAGTATTCTTACACACCTAGCGTGCTCCTCCACTCACCACTCTCGACATACTCGCGCGCCTTTGATTTGCGAATACGTCACATATATTAACATGTGTAAGGCCCTTGATCGAACAGTCAGCTCTGACTTCGAGTATACGTTTATGTCGACTGTAACCATTCCTGACCACTTTCTTGTTAAGTTGTGTTCTCACTCCATACACACATTCACATCAGCCAATATAGGGTATTACAGAATTTTGAAAATCATCACGCAACCACATACATACATATATTGTTACGAGTTCGTTATTCAACCAGTGATTCATGACTGACTGACTTCATTGATTCACTTGTCAGTATTTTTATACATGTAATGTAAGAAGGCCTTCAGATAGCTCCGTATTTAGCAGAACCATCCCGAACAAACGTAGGGTGCGTGAAGTAAGCCGAACATAACATAATGATAGTATAATATATAATTTACTAGCGCCCCGCCCCGGTTTCGCACGGGTGTAATGCTAACACTAAATACATATAGTCCCTACATAAAGAGTGTATGTGTGTATATGTACTTGGACGCGCTTTTTATAGGCACGCGCCGCCGGCTCCCGGCCGGCACCGCCGCACCCGCTAGGTCCCTGCATTTTAAAACTGGAATATCTTCGAAAATATTCATTTAAATTATATTCATATTGATCTATATTAAATGCACAATGTATGCAAATGTACTTAATTGGATAAGGATTAATACTGTATTGCTTAAAATCGCTTCATAAATAAGCCATTATTTTTCGTAAAAAGTAAAAGATAAAAAAATGGTTATTGTGGGTTATCGTTAAAAGATAGTCATATACCACCGCGGACTTTTTTATAGTACTTTTTAGGGTGTACAATACTGCAGTACATTATTTTGATCTATCTCGTGGGGTTCAGCCAGCGTTTGCAATGTAAGCGCCAAAAAAACATGTTTATTGACGACATCACATTAAAAACCTCTAAAATGCTTCTCTACTTATTGTGGTGCATGTCGTATACATATAAACCTTCCTCTTGAATCACTCTATCTACTTAAAAACAACCGCATCAAAATCCGTTGCGTACTTTTAAAGACCTAAGCATACATAGGGACAGACAGACAGCGGGAAGCGACTTTGTTTTATATTACGTAATATATAATGTTTAACAATAAAACATTTCAATTAACCAACAATCCATTATCCAGTGTACTTAGACAATAAATAAACAAAATCTTGTTCATGATAATACAGACACAGTCACATACTATTTATAATTTACAATATGATAATGCTATTCCAATTATCACTACAACCATCGGAATATTCCGCCAAACTACGATTTGTGTATCATATTTCATCATCAGTGCAACGGCAAAACATTCATTCCGTGTCTAAAGGTCGTTAGTCTTTGTTTTCTAATTTATGACGTCATTACTTACGTCTCCATTCCTCAGATTTCACCATTTATACCTTTTTTATGCTTACACGAACAATAACAGTACACCTACCTTTGGTAAATAATAACTTATGTGCCGTACGCTCTCTCATAAATATTTATATAATATTGAAGATATGGTGTTAATATCCTAGGTTCAAATCCAGTCGGGCACTATTGGATTTTTCTAACTTAGGCTTTCTAGTTGAGATTTTCTAATAGTGGCTTGGAGTGTAGATTTGTGCCCGGTGTATGACTGTAGCCTCACCGCCCTATTGCATAGTGGGTCGTAAAAGTAACTGGTGAAACGTGAGAGTGTACTATACTTATCTGCCTACCTCTTCGGGGATTATAGGCGTGATATTACGTGTTACATACCCTATTCAGCTTCGTAGCTGTAGATAAAGCCAATATATAATTATCACACAAGCCAACTTGGAGCGAAAACATGAAAAGGCCCAATTTTCTCCTTCAATGGCTCCATAAGGCGCCGCCCACGCGTTTTCTGCACTGAATGAAGCTAAATATACCGCGGCCGACTAGGTGATTTCACGTGACATTTACTATCTAACATACAAGTCATGTTCAAATGAACTGTTAATGTAAGGCTGTCCCGTATTATCGGTTATTACGTACCTGCAGCACTTTGTGTTTGGTCACGATCAGCTGATCAAAAATCACCTCTTGATTTTTCACGAATGATCACATTCATTTTTGCGGAAATTGTGAGATCTAATTTTCTCTGAGTATACAGTTGAGGTATGCCAGATTACATACAAATATGTAGGTTGGAAAGCCAATTTACCATAATTGTAGGCTTAGACTAAGGATATCAAGCGACCACGGCCCTCGCAAATTTCTTTCGCCTTTACTAAATTTGCTAAACTGACTATCTTGTCATAGAATACTACCCTATGACATGTACTTTTGAGGTGTCGAGTAAATTAAATTAATATGGGAGTATGTTAATAGTTCAACTGAACTATTCCACATGTGGCTGCTGTTATTTCTACTAGCTACGGTTACAGTTAACCTGTACTTGCAAAACTTGGCAGGTGACTGTTAATTTAAGCGGTGTCCGTCGGCTAAACTAACGGACTCCGCAAATTCCTACTAACAGGGTCAACGCTCACTAGTAATTATCCGCAAACTGTATGATCAATTAATAAATTCAACGTTCCATCACGCCTGTTATCCAAAAAAACCAGACAGAGAAGTGTAATACACTCCCAATTTCGAACAATTATGTTTAGGTCCCATCGTGGATAAGGTGTTGAGCGTACTGCCACCGGCCGTACACCAGACACGAATCTAGACCCGAGCCACTAGTAGAAACTTCGAGGTCGAAGAATCCGACAGTGCCCCAGCCGGGGTCGAAGCCGGGACAACGCGATCAGCAGTCACGCGTGCCATCGTTCGACTAACGAGGCAATCGATAATTAATCGGAACGAATAATAAATTACAAAGTGGTTCTTCTATGTAATGAAGGTCTTCATAGAACTTGAAGTTAAGTAGGTGTTTAAAATTTTTAACTAATTGTCACAAGTACGTCATTAACTGCTTTACATTTTAAACACAAAATTAACCACTGCGCCTACCTGTCATAAGAATTATAAAATATTGATAATGCAATCTATGTTCTTTAAAAAGTAAAACGACTTCTAAATTGCAGAATATAAATTCTAGATAAGATCATTTTTTTATCTCAATAAAATCGCTATGACGTAAATCGTCAACAAAAGCTCATTGTATCAAGTTTTTGTACATTGTAATTGTTAGCAACGGTCACGGGTAATTACTAGACGAGAAAAATAAAATGAATACTTTGCCGATATGTGAAAACAAACAGTTTACGTCAATAGTAAATACGAATATGTACAGTCAATATACAGATTGATAAAGGACTCCAGATAGGCTTCAGTAGCGGATTTATTGCAATGGAAATGTTGAAAAAAATAGCGACTACCTTGATATTGTAAATGAACGCGGATGAATGTGGCTGCCTTCCCATAAAAGCCTGTAATTGAGATATATCCTAGATAGGTTCATTATTATTTTCCAACTTACCTGATAAAGCTTAATTATATGAGGATGATCCAACCTCTTCATGATGTCCACTTCTCTGTAGACTTTCTGAAGATTGCTGGCGTCTAATTGTGATTTATCTATTATCTTAATTGCTACCTGAAACAATACAATAAAATTATGTTAACATTATAAAATACCCCTTGTCACAAGAGACATTCCGGATAAATCATGTATTTGGGAATTTATTTTACATGCCTTGTTATAAAACCCTATGAGCGCTCAATGTTTTAAAATTTTGAAGGAAATTGAGACAGTATAAATGTAAATGGAAAATATAAGTTTATATAAATATTCTGAGTAATCAAGAGCGGAAAAAACAAATATTTCTAGAAATTTGTGTAGACAGGTAGAGTAGATAAACGAGAGCAGATATTTCTAGAAATTAGTAAGTACAGTTGTAAACACTGACCTGACTAGCAATATTTAAAGTCGTTTCCGAGAAACGAAACGCGCCATTTCGTTAAAGACACAACACCTTTACATAACTGAAACCGTTAAAACAAAATGCTTTTTCCATTCCATGCTATGCAAAAATACGCGATAATTTTATTACTAAGTATGTCTATATATATATGCTATTTATTACATACCTCACGACGAACTAAATATATTACCCAATGGTACTTCCTACCTGTCACTTAATAGAATATTTAACAGTTTCTAACATAAAACACAAAATATATAATATTATGCAGGTGACGTAGACAAGTCAAACTTGAATAGGACGTGTACATTTTTAATGCTAGCAACGGAAGAGTACTGTTATTCGGTGATTCGCTGTTTCCATACAGACAAAGAGGCGCTGACGTCAAGCGAGCGATTGAGTCAATTGATGTGATTGGGCGTCCTCTCTGCACTCAATAAAAAGGTTCCATAGGAAAGAAAGCAATTTGAACGGATGACGAGATTAACAAAGAACACTGATGCTCTATTCATCTATTGCTATGTACAGTTGTGGAGCAATTTTATTGGAACCATTTTTATAAGTGGCATTGTTGTTAGTTGATTCTAAGGTTGATGTCAAGAAGTATGTATTTAGAATTTTATTCGATCTATTACAGTATATGGTTACTATTGTTACCGTTTGTTGAGTGGATGGTTATTTTCAAGAAATATCTTTTAAATGTACAATAATAATTCAGTGTGTGTATATTAATTTTTTAGCTTAAGATGATGTTTAAATTCAAAGTAATGGCTCCTAAAAGTCATATTTTTTATAATTAAACTTACTATTCCTGAGTTTTATTCATATGATTATTGATAATCATGAATCGACTTGACCTTTACGTTAATTAGGTATGTAATACATTGGGTCTGTCAAGGAAATCGATCGACTTATAGTCAAATTATAGTCAGCATTGTAGCCGAATAGGAAACATTTGAAAATATAAACAAAAATATATATTTTAAACTTTGGCGTATGGTTTAATCGACTAGCACCTTCACATTCTATGTTCATAAAAGTTCACGTATGTGTGCTCTATTTTACAGTCAGAACAAGTATTGCATAATATGTATGACCTAACGCAACGAACTAAATCGATTAATTACATACGAATGTTATTAAATACATACTGTGAATATAATTATAACATCTAACAAAAATAATGTTTCTGAAAGAAACCGGTGAGGCACTGAAGTTTCGTAAACATGAGGCCGCGTTAAAATATCGGTATTGATAAAAAAGCGGAACATTCGTGTGTTTGCAGAAGTATGAATGGAACTACCGGTCAGCAGGCCGACATTGAACTCATTCTGATAATATCATTTCATTACTCACAGAGATACAGACTTTAGATACATTGGAAATCGTTTGCACTAACAGGTTATTTCTTGACTTTTTCTAATATATTTCACCTTTATGGACATCGATATGCGACAGATATATATTATATATATAGTTATGTATATTAACCACTACCCAAGGTCGCAAGAAACTCTAGGTGAATGAAGTGATACGATATTTTGCAAAAATCTCACCCCTCATTGGTAGTGTTCTTGCAAGGGCGACTGCCGATCGAGAGTTCCTGGGTTCGATTTTTCTAATTTAGATTTTTAGTAGTGGCTCAGAATTTGGTTATGTGCCCGATGTATAGCAATAGGCTCACTCAGTCAATAGTGGAACATAAACATAACCGGTGAAATGTGGTGTACACTACACCACTCCTCTGCCTACCTCTTCGGGGATAATAGGAGTGATGTTACGCTTTTTTATCTCTCTCTCTCTCCAGACCACTTCAAAATTATAACCTGTTAAAAATATCGATACTCATAAATTAACAAACTGTGATTAGAATACAGCGAAAGCACCGTTAGTAGAAGCTTCATACCTACGGTTTTTCACGACAGAACTACATTTCTTTCTAGGTTTTCCACTGAATAGTTGTTTTATTTTTGCACTATCCAACTCTGATGCGAATGAAAACATCCAGAAGCCACCTGCAGTCTGCATAAAAACAATGAGTCAGTTTTATGTAATGTGAATATTGCTAGAGAATAATATAGCTAGGTACAGAGTTGTATGGACGTTGCGACACATAATAGAAACGTTATTGCTCAGTGGAAATGTTATTAGCTTTAGTGAAATGCTAATGGTACATATGTACGTGATCTTACAGACCGCAGACGACCGCGGTCGAGTGCTTTATGCGCCGTAATAACAACCTCCATTAACTACCAGTTCTTAGTGGACATCGTTGCGCACGCTCGTGCGCGGCGAATCGGGATATATCGCACCGTCATTATGTACTAGTAAAAACTCAAATCGTTATCACTAACAATACGAGTATATACGGTCTATTCAACTTTAGAACGTTTCATATATTATATGTTCATAGTGCAATCGTTAGGATTTGAGGACAAATATTGTCTCTTAGAAATGTGTTTAGTGATTGATAACATTACACTTCGTCTGTTAGTTTAAATATTTAATGACTTTTGTATTTCTCCTGAAATATTTATTTATTTATTTTATTTATTTATTTAATATAATCTCACTTATAACTTTGTATCCATTTGTGAACAATATGTTTTTGACATTACGAAAAATTCAACTGTTATCGTACAATCACACTTCATAGCTTATATGTGATATCCAATATCTACCAAAAACTCAAGAGTTTTTTTCAGCTTAATGAAAAAACAAATATAAATACATTTTCCCTGAAGGTCTATCTATCACATTATTACATTACTCTTACGAGTGTATTGCAATATAGAATTGTTGACCATAACAAAATGGAAGCTTCAGTAACTTAGTGAAATTAGCTTCCTAATCGCTTCAACTTATATTTACTCAGGATATTTAAAACAAACTGAACTTAATTGCTAACCTTTTTTTCGTACAATTTTAATGGGTTTTAATTTAAAATGTCTAAACATTTACCTAACATAATCGTACGAAGATTAGAAAGTAGTAAAAACTCTCTGGCGCACAAGTTTCATTGGTCATGTAGACAGGCGAGACGGTATCGCAAACCAATTAACGAATAATTCGTGGCATCGCGCGCAGCCACATGCGGACGAGATAAATTATAGTCTTTGGTAAACAACACACGGACTCAGCACCATTCGTGCGATCAACGATTTCGTATGAGATATTTTTTATTCGTGAACAGCTGTTGCCGGCGACGGTACTGACGGTCGGACGGAGAATTATAAAGTTTAATCATGTCAGCGGATACTCTCTGTTCTGGAATTTTGTGGCATTCTGTAAGGATTACAGGCATAAGTCCTCAGGGGAAGACTGCGTCCAGCAGTGGACTACAATAGGCCGATGATGACTTAATTAGATAAATTACGTAATTCAGCAGTTCATTAGATGAACTGAATTAAATAATTGTGTACTTATTTAAATCTTACTTTATGTCTTGTATCTTTATGTATCTTGTATCTTTGTATATACTTTGTATCTTTAAGACTGCCTCGTTGGTCGTATTGGTTACAAGAGCGCCTGCCGATCGGGAGGTCCTGGGTTCGATTCCCGGGTCGGGCACTGAGATTTTTCTAATTTAGATTTTCTAGTAGCAACTCGGAGTCTCGAAATGTGCCTGGTGTATGGCAATAGGCTCACCTCTTCCATATTGGGATGTAAACGTAACTGATGAAACGTGGAACTGTAGGTATTACATTTCTGCCTACCTGTTCAGGTATTACAGGCGTGATGTTACGTTTATTTAAATGTTACAAAACTATGCATTACCTGCAAACGTGAGTTGTATATCGTAATTGTTTTAATTGAAGTTCGGCTAGATTTTTATTTCTACCCTTTTATCTTCCCAGTAATGAGCATGGGTCTTCTCTCTCAATTAGAGGGTTAAGGCCATAGTCTGCCACTCTGGCCAAGTGCGGGTTGGCGGACTTCACACGCCTAACATTTTTTTATGAACTCTAAGATGTGCAGTGTTCCTCACGTTGTTTTCCTTCACCGTTATAACAAGTGATATTGAATCTTTGCTTGACTGGATATATACCCAAGTAATGTGAGATAAAATGTAATCTTGCAAAATACAATAAATGTATAGACA